>CM061919.1:134071963-134172098 GCA_031002005.1 Vandiemenella viatica
CGCATTTTTTGTCACGAGGCATTTATGTCCCTTGATACCTAACCGAAATCGATAAATGAGCTTTGGTTTTAAATACTAATGTATCCGCTTTGATCACATCAGATTTTAAGAAGAAACTTTCTCGAAATTCAACCCATAAGGGGAAAAAATATCATAATTTCTAAAACTTTTTTCACCTTGCTTGATGCCTAACAGAAATCGATGAATGAGATATTATTTTAAAGACCAAGATGTCCGCTTCGGTTTGGTCACACCATATTTTATAAATGGATTTTTTTACAATTCGACCCTTAAAGGGCAAAGTATCAATATTATTTGTACAGCGTGTTTTTTTTATTATTACGAGCCATTTATCTCCTTAGATACCTAAACTAAATCGATAAATGACATATTGTTTTAAAGATTAAGGTCTCCAATTAGCCAAAATCTTTAATTAAGAAATTTTTATTAGGAATTTGATGTTTAAAGTGGACGCGTGTATGAGATAGTCGAGATCCAAGCCCCTAGATTGCAGTAGCACATATCACAGATATGTCAATAAAGTGTTTTTTTTTTTTTTTTTTTTTTTTTTTTAATACAATAAGTAGCTTTTCGGATATTTTATTTACGTTTTTTTCTTTTTTTTTACGCAAACATTTTTTGCTTTACAATTCCAATGTAAACAATTTATTGACACAGCAACAAATTTCACAGAGATGTTGATACGCTGTGTGCATTTTGTTCAGGTTGGTTGTATTCTCTTAAGTTCAGTGACGGTTTGTCGTACATACAGTGTGTTTTAAATTGTCCTAACCGTTTAGCAATATAAGTATTTTGATGCGTATCTATTATTACACAAATCAAATAAATATTTGCTACAAAGTGCGGTTCTACTTTTCATTATATTACAAGCATTCAGTCTCACTATTCATCGTGTTTCTTTCGCGAAATTTTTTGATCTCGCAACAACATTAGCCAAAGTTTTTATTAAATTGAAATTTAGCCTAGGCCGGAATGACAGTAGGCATTCGTGGTTACAGCAAAGATCATGAATAATTTAAATTTTGTGTATATATTTTTATGTTGTTTTGATTAGCAACATGTTACTGAAAAACAGTTCCACGTTTTCTCAGACGTAAAGTTTATCGAAATTATTTTAAGTATGAAATACTACGAAAAGTGAACTTAATAAATGTGTTATGGCAATTAATTTGGTAGAAGTTGCTTAGCTATAAATTTGTGGACATAACCTCGAATTTCTTATAATGATATCTCTGGTGGCTATTAATTTGCGAGCGAAAGCCAACATGTTACATCGTTCTCCAGCCAATAGCTATCGAGGTGTGTGAGTGAGCTTAGAAAATTATATAGTAGATTTATCCAGTTTTTGAAAATGAGATTTGTACGTTCTTGTACGTTCTTAGATATATAAAATTAAATTCACCATGTTTGATAGTTGCCTTGCTATAAACGTTTATCAAAGACGACAGTGATGGTGTAAAGGTGTAGTGTTCTTCGGAACGGCTGTTAGGTTTTGCGAATCGTCGGGAGGTTACGTGAGCTGCAAACCTCTGGGGAAATTAGTGTTTATTCACGAATGATTTATCGTTTGTTCCGCGTCAAAGATATACCCCGGGACACGTAATGCAAGATGCATTTATGCAGAAGGCCGTGGAAAGCGCAATAAATCAATCATCTAACACACGTCAGCTGTAAAGGTAAAGGAATAAACAATAACAATAAAAAAGGAATCGACCTTCATTGGCATGCCTCAGTAATGATTTATCGTAGTGCTGGAGAACAATGGGCAAATGATAAATGCAAATTCAAGCGCAACTATGACAAAAAAATAATAATTTCTGCGTCGACAGAAATGCAATTGTAGGAGGTTCTACAGGGATGATGATACATACAATTGTAGCAGAATAACAGAGATCTCTTATGGCAGTTAAAGCAATATAGACAGGTAACTGAAAATATATCCGACATGTCTTACAAAATATCAAATATTTCTAAAAAAAATACCACATTTGCTGGTTAATTACTTTGTAAGCCAGACATTCACATTTGAAGGTTAAAGTTCTTATTGTTGTAATGCAGCTCAAATTTGTCGAAACTAAGGAACTTTGTAAACAGTTACAAATCGTATTGCTACAAATTATTTATTTCTCTCTTACAATTTGATTGTAAGTCACTAATACTGTATTCAAGGCCTTAATTCTATCATCATATTTGTAGAAAATAAATTTTTACTTGAAAATGAGTCATTATTGCAAGAAAATATTAAACCTGAAACGAAAATCATGAGTTTTGAACTGTCAAATGAATGATGATATTTCAAGAACTTCACTAAAGAAGCGCCAAAATACAGAATTCAATGATAATGATCAAGTTATTAGCTTCGATAATAAGTTATCGTAACTATACTTAGCATATCGAAGAACTAATAATATAATTGTTCATTAATCCCAACAGTAAACATCTTATAACGTTAGTGGTAATTATGCAATATATTCATCAAAGAAATGTTGATTGTTGCAGAAAAGAAAAAGACTGAAAACTGTTTTAATCCGATGTAGAAAACCAAAAATAAGTGAATACCGTAAATGGTAAAACATATTGCAGAAATCAATTCATTAGCATTACAATTATGGCAATTGTTTATCGCCATAAATAGAAATAATTCAATATTAGAAAGTTATGCCTTTAAAACGATACACTAAAAAAAGTATTTCTAAAACGTCAATGAGGTTCTGACTGTTTTATGTCATCAAAGGTGACTACGAAAATAAATTGTTTTCCCTGTATTGTTTGCAAAATTCAAGTGACCTGTCATAATGTTAATTCTTAACGTAATAAACGATTCTTTGCAGTCGTTCTTTGGTGGAGAGATTTCATAAGAAATATACGTATACTGGAAGATGTATTTAGGTGTCTTAGGTGTTAATTTGTGTATTTTAGAGTTACGCAATAAATATTCTATGCACTACAACTGTATAAGCAGATACTTCTCAAATGCTGACACTGAGGAGATAAGCCGACAATATAATACCAAGAACCTGAATAAACTCACACTTTAACAAGAATATTATTGTCAATGGGGGAAAAAAATATTCCGTCGTAATAGTTTTGGGAATGATTAGGGGACTGCTTTAAAAAAATATCTTTATTTCAGTATCAATTATCCACTCGTAATATTCAAAATGAGTTCAGATAAAAGTGAAATATATACTTTCCCATTATTTAAAAGTTTTATTTCCGACTAACTGAGCAAATTGAACATACTTAAGGCACAATTGCAAGGCCTGTAACTTTCGCAAAATTTGCCAAACGGGCTTAAAATATTTTAAAGCTTTTTAGACCTGTTAAAAATGAGACTAATATCACTACAGTGAATCTTGTGTATAAGCAGTAACACAAGGATGCAGGTTCGATTCCCGAACCGGCAAACAAAATTTGGAATTTCCATTCTTTCACAAAATCACTCTAGGCCAAATACATTAAGGGACATGGCTGATATCCTTCATGCCCGTTGTCCACAATCCTCACGGCTCTAATGGCCATGCCGTCGACGGAACCTAAAGCTACAATAATTTTCAAGATAACAACTTTCTGAGTTTTTAATACATATTGAACTTAATATATATCACCCTCCAGTTTGGCTCAGTGCTCTGAGGCGACTCACACTGGATAGGGGTGGTACAACGGGGCCGGGCACATTCTCCGCTTTATAAACTACATTCTATACACAAAAAAATCATTTATCACACACATTTAGCAGACAGATGGCAACACTTCACGTGGTACCATGTGGTAGTAGGTATAAAATACTTGGCGTAAACAGGAACATGTGACAGTGAAGTCAAAGCAACAAATTTGACCATTCCAATGGAAAGTAAAATTGATGAAAGACAGCCGACCTTTAATATTGGGAAAATGTGTTGAAGAAGATGATTGAACGTAAGATATTGTTTTAATATTTAGCACACATTTTTACAGCTTAGTATCTAGAAACTAAAATTGACCATAATTTAACACAACAGTTTTACATTTGATACATCAACAGATAATTCCACAACGAATAATTTCAATTTTTTTTATGTATAGTTTTGGCAATATCTGTACAGTCTTTTCTTTGTTGGCACGATACATACCATTGTTTCGCTGTTAACATATATTATAGCTTTCTAAACTTGCCGCATTTTGTCATAATTGATTTGTTACAGTTTTCTAGTTTTGTATAGTGTTTGCAGTTTCCTGTCCACTTTATGGTTAGAATTTTTAATATTTCACTATGTCACTTTGTACGTCTGCCGCTGCTACTACTACTATCTTACTACTCTACCATCAAAGATGGTAGACGTAAGATAATACAAAGGCAAGCCCGGTCTCCCTTTGTTAGATTATGCATACAGAATTGCATTTACAAAGCAGGCTGGCCACGGCAGCGTAGTGGCTAACGCTGCAGTCAGAATGTGTAAGTATTTCAGGTTAGATTGATTCATCAATCACTGATAGTTGTAGCTATATGTTCTATCCTGTTGTGTTTTGAGCTATCATTGATTCAGGACCCTTGAAGAAGAAACATAACCCTGCAGTTTGAGTAACAGCTAACGCAACGTGCCGTATGAAAGACGAATGACAATATGTTTCTTAGAAGAATAACCTTTAAATGGTGCACCAAACGCCTGAAAACCATTATTTGATAAAAGAAAAGATATGAAAGATATCCAAGCCACACCGAGTGACGTATAGAAATTTTAGACTGTGGTAGCATTTGCTTTCCTTCCACAGCATAGTTACTTTTATGAAGTGTCACTATATGTGAAGGTAACTGCTGATTGTGTCTAAGTATAAGGTGTTTATTCTTAATATGCATGAGATATGAGAGAAAGGAGGGAGCGAAACCTGGTGATGACGTATTAAGACGGTCTCTACTGAATGCACCATGAGGGCCTCCAAGACCATCGTTGCTTCAGATCTGTGAACCTGTGAAAAAAATATGTTTTGAGACAAATCAGAAGTTGTGAACTACCACAACTCATTCTCTGCTGATCAAATACCGAATTGTGAAAATTTATTCACTTCGTGATCTCGAACAAGCTAACCTTACTTTGTCACGCAATTACCTTAGCGACTTCCGGTGGATCCAATATTTCATGAGCTTGTAATGTCCCTTGGTGACGGGAAATTTACGCGTGTGAATTCCACGTTTCTTTGGCATCGGCGAGAGCCAGGTGACTCATACCTGCGCTGAAAGACCGAACGATTTATGGCAGGCCGTTAAGTTAAAAGCTTTACGCATTCAATGAAATTCAAAGGACAGTATAGGGACTGTGCCGAAATGAGGATTTCCTGGTACAGTAGAAAGTTGAAACTAGAGAAACGATGCTTCGGAGAAAAAGTCAGGTTGCGGAACACCTCTGTTGGAACCAGCTAATCAAACTGTGTTACGAACTTTTAGAAACCATAAGTTTTTTATGTTGCATGAGGAGCGCCAATGGAGATCGTGGACGACCAGTCAAACGCTGCGACTCGCTGAAATTTCCCGCGTCTGCTAAAACTCCGGAGCCTGCAAGTTTTCAACGGGGCGAACAAGCGGGAAGAAAGACATTCTGTTTCTGGCCAGCAAACAAACCGCACCGGCGTACCACGGGAGATTGCCGGAGAGCTGCGGGGAGCTACCTCGCCAAGTGACCTTGCGCCCAGCTGATCAACGGGGTCTATGAGACTCTGTTTTATCTGCACGTCATCTGCTACGGTAAAGAACGCCGACGATGTATAGACACTCTTGCGTCATTCAACCCTAGGCAACGCTCTGAGATGAGAATTATGCTCTAAATTGTTCAAAAGAAACTTTTAATATTCAGTTCTGTTCAATAAACCAATCAATTTTATATTCAAAGAAAATAATAGGTATTGTAAACCCTGCTTTCAATAACTTCCTTTCCAATCAATTAGTATATCATTTGAATAGATGAAGATTTGTGTTTTTTAATGGTATTTTAAAAGTACAATTGCTTTGATTAAAAGTATTTCAGAATTGGAATGTCGCTTCTCTCGGATAGAGAACACTTCCATTCTTGGCACCTAACCGGGATTAATTTTGCAAATTGACATATTAATTAATTCATCTCATTATTTTATTCTAATTTTAATAACGTCACAAACTAGACGTTACAAGCTCTAAGTGGCAGATTCTGTATTGAAATATGTGTCAATCAAGTGACAAGGTCGTCTGCTACTGTTCTTCAGTAGAGAACATCGCCCTCCTGTATGGTCTCACAGTAGGACCACGTTTATTGAGTGAAGGGAGAAACCCTATCGTGAATTCCTGTCTTCAGCCGGACTTGACCAGTCCAGTTACGTGACGGACTCCGGGAAATTCCGGCGACATTTAGAGGAATAAGAGAGCGGGTTCGACGAGGAATGGAGTAGGAAGGTCATTGGGACGCTGTCAGCTAGCCACTGGGAGATCGGAGGACGCTGGAATTTCTAATTACCGCCAGGCAACGCCGTCGTTGGCCGGTGGCCACCTGCAGTAATTAAAAGCGGAAGACAATGTCAGCGCGTCTCCACTGTGGTCAGCCTGCCACAAAAACATTGGCTGCTGACACTGTAGCGGAATATATCACTGCGTTACTGCCAGAAAAAAGAAAACAGAATATGTGACGTGCTACACGATGAAGTAGTAAGAAATTAAATGGAATTAGTTTATGGCGGGAAAGCATTGTTGCTCTATAAGTACTGCGTGAGCCAGCTGATGGAAGATGTATGCACGTTTTTATCAGCCTGTAAGTCTTCAATTTAAATCGCAAAATGCTACTCGTTATCCATTTTAACAAAATGCGTGGGACCTGGAAACTGAATGTCACTGGTGGGGCAAGAACTAAATTTGATGTCTGCAAGTTAAGTTTGGCGAGGCCCTCTGATGGCGCAAGAGGGCGGAATTTATAAACAAAAATGTTTTTATTTTTATCCCTCAAATTTCTAATCATAAAAATGCAAACTTTTTCACTGTAACTAACATTATTAATCAACAGCTAACAGAAAAGAATTAAAGAAACAGAAATTTCCTGCTATTAGCTTTATTGAACTCTGTAATCCTTCTTAGATTCTATATCTGTTCAACAGATATGCCATAGCTGAAAGTCTTTGCTGTATCATTGTACTTCGGAAATAGGCGGATTTAATTTTTAAATGCTCCTTTCATCGGAGGATGTACTCTCTGGTACTGTTAATAAAATTTGAATGGAAATATAAATATTTGGGTAAATTTATTTCAAGTTGCTTTCTATTATGTACTGAAGCAGCTGTTTCATATCTTTAAAAATTCGAGTAAATTTTGGATCAATGGTTTAATTTTTCACATAATTCGTATGGTTGTTTTTTAGTATATGATGTTTTGGAATATTTTTTTTTAGATCAGAGAGAAATTCGAAATTTTTAAAGTGTTGGTTTAAAGACGTAATTCTTGATTCCATATAGCTCACTATGGAATCAATAATGGTAAAAAAAATATCTTTTGTACTGGCTTTAATGAGACTGTTCATCGCTGCTTATATAACCGTACGTCTTTTTATTTTGGCTACCCTTTTTTTTTTATTAAACAGACCAGCTTCAAACAAACGTTCCAAGCCCAGTTTGTCGATATTCTTTGATCCAGTCACAAAATTTGTTCAGGAGCAATGTTTAAATTCACTTGTACAGATTTCCATAATTTGCTTAGGATTAACACGTTTTAATATCTCATAAGTGTAATATAAGTCTAATTATATGTTAAATTCTGAGCTGAACAAATCTTTCCAAACCGCATCAATGTCACTAAGAGCGTCTGAGTATTCCGTGAGATTTTTTAAGCATTCATTGCATTCAGCAACGTAATCAAATTGAAATAGTACGGCCTTAACTGCCTCAATTCTACGAGAAGCGAACTGATTATTTAAAAAAAAAAAAAAAAAAAAAAAAAAAAAAAAAAAAAAAAAACCCAAACACCAGCGTCAGGAAAGTTGCTAGACGGTATCTGTATTGTCAGATGCTTGCTAACTGGTGGGATTTATTGTTTTATGATGAGTAAAACATTTAGTCACGATTACATTTTTTATTGACCTAACCAATTTTATGAGTTAAATAAACTGCATAAACTTTCGAGGTGCGAGGCCCCTAGCACCGAGGGCAGTAGGCGGTCCCCCACATCGCCCACGCCTTACGACGCTTCTGCTGAACGTAAACTGAATAGTCGGGCATCCTTAGGCGAATCTAGATAATGTTGGAAGTGTTAGTTACAGCGGTTGTCACCATAGCACTGCTTGGCTAGACAGGAAATTAAAAATAAAAAAATAAAAATAAAATAAAAAAAGTTTGTTTTTATTTGCACTTATATCGCCAGCTGAAAAGTAACTATCTGTTTTCACAAATGTGAAGGGCAAAGATAAAAAATTATAATGCGAGTCAAAGATGTAATTATGAGACGTTTGTTTAAATTTACATGTTGCACTTTGTTTATTTACGACGACTAAATATGTAAATTGATGTAAGGAAAAGAGCAGCTGATGTTTACAAACTATTCTCTGTACAGTTACTAGAGCCAGTTTACAACATAACTTAAGAATTTTTTGGACAGAAAATAACAAACAAGTGAGTCCGTTAAAACCTCAAACAAAGTTTACACGCTATGTAAGAAACCAGGAAATATATCAAACAAATAAATAATCGTTATTCTTTTTCGCAATAATTCTGTCCTTTGTTTTTATTTGCAACTAACAACTAACTTTTTCTTAGCAATAAAAACAACCGTGATTTTTCACGGGATTTGTTGATGTAACTGCAAGTAGTACAAAAATGGAGGGCAGAGAAATTCTATGGTGAAGTGAGCTTTTGTTAAGCGTGTGAACTGCTGTGCATTAAACTAGAAATAACATCGCCGTCAGCTAAGTTTTGCAATATAAATTAGTTTAAAGCTTTGAATTAAAAGTAAATAATTAGCATTATTGTTAGTGAGGTCAAATACAATATTCTCATTCAGAGCTTCGAAAATCGTCTGTTTTTAGTGGTTAATTTCCATTTCTTTTTTCGCTAGGATTATTGATACAGAATTTAGCTGATAACTTGATAGATTAAATGCTGGGAATTGAAGTTACTCTTTTTGGCGTATCGAAGTTAATATTGTAAATTTCTTATATAACAAAAAAAATATTATATATTCCGATTGTTGTAGATTGTTGATAAAACATATTGCAGACTTTTTATGTCTAAAATATAACTGTTTGTTATTTTTATTACTATTAAAACATAAAAAACAATAATCTGCTTGTGATACAACAATTAAATATAATAAATAATTACCTAATTATCAGTAAATATCTGACTTCTCCTGCTCAATAGTATTGACCCTAAAAATATTCGATTGTAGATGTAGCTTCCGTATATCATAAGATAAATTTATTGACTATTTCAGTCTTTAAAAAAAAGTTTATTATATTGATATTTTTCAAAAATATTAAAATACCAGTAAAAATATCATAGTTAAAATATTTTTATATACTTATTAATTGCAGTAACAGGATTGAGGAGAGTAAAGCTCTAATCCAATTTTATATTATGAAAAGCTAAGCAAATAGTAAAAATTTTATTAGATTACCTTAGCAAACAAAATTTTTAGGTTCGTTTAGAAGATTCAAGAGGTATTTGGGAAAAAATCACGACTGGAAACTGTGGCGCCTGTTGCAGGAACGTGGCGAAGGTTGTGAGTTGTAGTTTGGGAAAAAGTGGTTTCATTGGGAATGTAGGGAAGAGGGAACTTGAAGATGATATTGCTGGTGAAGCCGTCTCAACTGCCAGTGGGGTAGTCGGTGATGTAGATATGTTACGCACTACGTCAATGGTCTTGGGTGTACTGATCTTCCCGGCTTTTGCACCACATTGACTTTTGTAAGAGCACATTGAGCTCGTAATCATGTCTGAAAAGGACATCTTTCTCTATTGGAGTTGCCAATGTATTTGTGAGCTTGTTGCAAAGAAAGCGCCTTAAATCACTTCTTTAATTGGCAATATAGTAAGCGTTTTTTGGTTTTCAGTTGCTGTATCTTTTTCTCTTAGAGATACACTTGAAAATCATTGTTCCAGGCAGAGTGCGTTCCGGAGCAGCTAATGTACGCCTGTGGGAGGGTACATTCGCTATGTGGCGTATGTTCCAGCTAGCCACACTTGACACAGGTGGGATTGGTCTTGCAGGACACTGACGTTTGTCTGAAAACATCACATCGGATCCGGAATATACAAATTTACTTTCAAGTTAATATAACGTGCTTTGATGGTCTTGCGCAAAATCGAAAGTCAGGACGAAGTTTGCAGTCCTTTCAACAGTGCCATTTACCCTTCTTGTAATCTGACGATCCTTGACCACTTTTTCTATTTCTCATTCCTTAACGAGTTCCTATTTCTCTAACTATATTAAGTCATGGCAGGGGATGACGCCTTTACTGCTATTTAGAATTTAATGAAGTTTGCATGTCACTGCGAACTCCCAGAGATTCTCACACTTAAGGAGAATGGAAGCCTGCTTGCTGGTAGATATTTCCAGCAGCAGCGTCCCGTTCTTCAGATTCTTTAGGTTTCAGTGTCCCTACAAGACTCTCCAACTCCTTTGAACATAGAAGGGGGAAAAGTTTTCTATGTTTCAGTCCTTCCGATATGAGAATTTGACTATGGACAACCCATCTCGTTACACTCTACTATTCCAGATTCGGGTGGGCTACCAACCCCGGCCGGCTTCTCAAAATTATTATTGTATGGGTGTTTTTAAATGAATATATGGGTTTTAACGCTTTTGTAGTATTTGTTACATGAAACTTAAAGTTATAATTAATATATGAAATGAAAGAGCAACTCAAACAGTTATACAAGCTTACAAATGTTCAGTGTGAGCACCTCTCATCATACCTCACACATCAAATCGATGGCCCATTTCTTCCCAAACGTTGATTAGTATTTGTGGTGTAACTGTGGCAACAGCTGCTTCAATCCTGTTTCTTAGGTCGGGTACTTCAGCTGGTAGTGGAGGCACATACACACGATCCTTTATGAACCTCCATAGGTAGAATCACATGACACCAGACCGGGAGAGCGTGGAAGCCATACGAAACAAGCTCTGTCTTTGGGCTCTTTGCGGCCAATCCAGCGGTCGGTTACAGTGACGTTCAACCAATCGCTTGCGTCGTTATGCTAGTGAGGCGGTGAACCATCTTGAGCATTTGGGGAAATAACCACAGTTGTAGAGCATCAAGGTTGGAAGTACCATTTACAGTTGTTTCTCCAATGAAAAAAGGTCTATAAACTTTCCTCCAAGATATGGTACAAAAAACATTCAGTTTAGGGGATTCTTGTTGCAATTGTACCATCTCGTGAGGATTTTCTGGGGCTCAGATTCGTACATTATGAGTGTTGACATGTGCACTCAGGTGAAATGACAATTAATCACTGAAAACAACATGAATCAGAAAATCTTCATCGTCGTGCAACATTTCATGTGCAAAGTTGGTACGTAGGCATTATAGCCCGCAACAACTGCAAACGATATGGACGTAGTTGTAGCGTTTGCGTATATGTTTCCAAACAGTCGGCACCGGAATTGCTAATTCACGACTAGCCTGCCGAACTGATTTCTTCGCGCTACGCGCTCAACACACTATTCACTAACCTTCGATCGTCCGTACTATTCCCATTTTAAAACTGATGATACCATCTACGGATGTTATTATCACTTTGGGGATCACATCTAAATTTAATCCGGAACGCACGTTGCACAGTAACTACAGATTCAGTCTTTGAAAACTGCAGAACACAAAAAGCTTTCTGTTCACTAGTCGCTATTTTTGTTACTAGCGCTTTCTGACTTATGACGGAGGAAACATTGCGTGCACATGCGCACAGGTTTCAACAATCAGAACTGTTTCATTTCATGTATTAATTATAATTTAACGTTTAATGTAATCAATATTAAAAATGCGTTAAAACCCTGATATTCATTTAGAAATACCCGGTATTAACCTGCGGCTCATTCATAACGCACGCAATGGACTTGATAGTATTAGGTTTTTTTTAAAAAAAGTTTATTGGTTCATTTAAATTGGCTGTTAGTCCCTTGAGTACGGAGGAAAACGTCGAGTGACGCGTAACACCCACTACTACACCAAGCTACTGCAACAAGGTTGTGCAGATGCAAGTGGTTTGCCTCAACACCCATACACCTATTCGACACGGGAGAACCCTGAGACTGAGTTTTGTTTAGAGGTTTATACCGTCCTCGCGAACAGAGTGTTGAAGCCCAGATCCCCTCTCTCGAGAACACACAACGTTTCACCGTCACGCTCTACAGTAGTAGGAGCTTACGTATGGAAACCTGCGACCTCTCGAGAACCAAGCACTATCGTATCAGGCCCCTGCAGAGAACGATCAGTAGGAAACATATAATCTGGTTTTTCGTATGGATGGAACAATTAAGTATCATTAAACATTGAGTAATATCAATAGACAGTTTCAATGAGTACCATTATCAGTAACAATAGAGAGCTTTTGTTGCCGTAAAAAGATCAGATTTATTTATGTATGATGTACAAAACTATCGAGGAACATTTTTCAGTAAAAGAAGAAGTCAAATTAAGTTCTGTGGATCCCCAATTGCTCAGTAACATCCCATCATTTAATCAAACAGCATTATTTAAGATGAGCTGATCTGCAGAACTAAGAATTGGTGACAGGGTGTATCCTTGTCCATAACACACCGTAATTTACTCAAATATGGGGGTTATTGTCACCATATAACGGTGTAATTAGCTCACAAATGGCGACCCTGAGTAGGATTACTGTGAACTTCATTTACCTTATAACAACACTTGGAGTAAGATGCTGGGTTACCATTCGTGAAGGTTCAAACAGAGACTAATGGACAGATAATCCATGCAGATGAGAGATGAAGCCTGAATCTTCCCCTACAAGAATTATATAAGCAGCCAGGAGCAGATCGTTACAAGTTAAAGAAAATTGTGTATTAAAAATTGTTTCATCACAAATTTATAGGCAAGTGTTTTGAGAAAATAAAGCTATTAATTTGTGTAAGTAACTATACTTAGTATCAGCGTGACTTGTTTTTGAGAAAGTGATTTTATTGTTTAAACAAGCACAATGAATTTTAAAAATACTTGGAATGTAGAAGGATTAATTCAAAATTTGCCCAAAGGTTGGTGCTCCTTCTCTACTTTTCGACAGCAAGTCTGTCGCAGAAGAAAATAATGTTTCAAATGAACGTTTTTATACGTGCTAAAGCAAGAAATGTCAGACATATTTTCAAATTCTAGCTTGTCCGGGGGTAACCACCCTCATTTACCCTGTGACATTCCCCTACGCTTACCATTGACTCTTTTCAGAGTCTGCCAGCGCTCGAAACTTAGCAAAGAATATTCAAAATTTTACTATTTGCTTCTCCATTTTTATCATCTTCTGTGTGAATCATTCATTCTCTTGACTAAATTACATTATAGATAATATATTCTCTCCTGTTCTTGATTTAATAATTACTTATTTATTGTTCTCTTATTAATTTTAATTGCAGCGTTCAAATGTGTACCACCAGAATAAGTCACTGTCGAAGATACAGATACATAATTAATAATGTTCCATATGGTGCCACCATAGTCATGCCATTTCTAGCGACGGGGATCGTTGAAGTTTTACTTCTTTGTACGACGGAGAAATCGGCATACTCAGCGCCATACTCAAGTACCAACACTCCATACGCACTGTGGAGAGATTTTCATATTTAATACTGTAGCCCAGCTGCAAGTACTGAAAATTTCGTAACATACAGCAAGCGATTTTTTATTGCTATCTTCTTTTTTTTTATTTTGTTTCTGTGGTCTGCTACAGGAATATAAATTTTTGATCATAACGTGATTTTTATTCGAAAGAGCGTCTTGTATGTTTATTCATTTGGGCCAACTAGAACCATGTTAAGCCTTTGTTTAACCTGAATTTTTTGCCGTGGATGTGTACAAATCGCGTTACAACTAGGGTTGTTAGCCCGAGAGGGGACATACAGTTAGTTTAACGTGGAATCCGAACCACGGAACGTCCTTGCGTAGCTTATATAATCAAACACAACTCTCAAGATTCCTGCGCCAACCGGGATTCGGACCCAGGACCGGAGCAGCGAATGTTTCGAAAGCAAGGGCCCTTATACCACTGAGCTACCAGACAGCTCTCCAGAAGAACGTAATATTTACAGTAAGTCACAGTTTCTTACAGACTGCACAATTCCCCTATAACGTAGATCCCAGGATTATCCCGTTATTACTACAGCCGAAAAGGAGAATTCAGCTTCATATCGAATCCACTCAGGATGTCGTTATAGAGACGACAAAAGAAATTTTTGAGATGGTATATCTTAGGACATTCCAAATCCGTACTAGTTTCCAATGAGACACGTTACCATTGAGTCAGTGGATCACTGGAGGCCTATTTTAAAAATATGTTGCATCCGTCTGTGAAATCATATTTTCAAATAATAATAGAAGCAGTACCAAGAATTCAAGAACAACTGTGCTATGAAGAATGCAATGCAAACCAAAGACGATCTAAACAGAGGTTGAAACTGGAATCTAGATGTCATCCTTCTGGTCATGTGTACATGTACTCATCTGCATAACAGTGTATTTCGCAGATGTGTAGTCTGGACATGTAACTTGGAATGGAACGTTTTTTCAGCACAGTGATAATCCAAAATACCTCAGTGTAACAAAATTTAAAAAAAAAAAACCATTGTCGCTACGTTAATATTAAAATTTCACCACGCAACAATATTTTAAGGACGTTCACTGGAACGAGCTGGGGGAAGCTAACCCAAGCATCATCTGCGACTCTGTCTTAAAATTATGCTGGTCCGCAGCAGAGTACACCTGTCCTGAGTGACAACATCCATGTCATGCTAAGACAGTGGATATTGCGCTCCACGGAACATGCAGAATTATCACAAGATGCCTCAGACTGTCGCCTGTTACAAAGGTGGAGATATTGACTAGTTATCACCCCTGGAGACATACGCCGGGAAATTGCTATCAACACGGCAGGGCTCACAGTGGAAGAAGACTTCCGACAGTCTCAACATTGCCTTGCACTAGCGCTATTAAGGCTGAAGTCCCGATTGAGCTTCTTAAGGACCTCAACACCAGCCAGTGAAAGAATATCGGCCTGGGAGATGGCCCAAATGGAAGTCACTGAACAGACTTCGAGTTGGTGTTGGCCGCCGCGAAGACACTCTCGCTTCATGGGGATACTTGGGAGGACAACCGGATACCACATGTTCTTGCGGCGAGATCGAAACTATGGCCCACTACTCGTAATAAATGTATCTTAGTCATACTTTCAATCTGATTGTGACAAAGCCATCGCATCGGATGCTGCCATTGACAAGAAAACAAGAAGAAGGAGAATCTTTTCGGCTTGTTAAGACTGCTGGCCTTATGGCAGCTGACAGTTCCACCTGAATCAGGTAACGGAGCTGGCTGGAAGGGTTGAAAAATACTAACCTCTACCCTTGTGAGTTACATCAGAAAAACGGCCAGGCGTCTGTTATTTACTTTTAAAAAAATACGACACACGAACGAAGGTATAGGAAAATACATGGCTTTTGTTGCCAAATGTGTTAACCCTGTCACTGGTGCACATATTAACAAAGCTGCGATATGATTTGCATAGCTGTAGGCGAGATCTACCATTTGTTCACCAAGCACGTTCTTAACGAGATCCTAGTTATCTCTTCCGGAAATGTAGCTATGACAATAAAATTGCCTGGACACAGTTATGAAATAGGCTTAACTGAACTAATGTGCAATATTTTAAATACAGGAGGACTCAGAAACAACTATTGGAAAAATTCACGGTACGGAAATAAACGTGCAAACAAATCCCCATTCTGCATTGTAAAACGTGTAATACTAAGTAGGGTCTACAACTAGCAAGTAATACGCCTAACATTATAATATTGGCATCAGTTAAGTTATTTGGTATTAGAGAGCAACATTTTTAAATGGCTATAAATGCATGGTGAAGCCCACTCACCTGAAGGAAAAGGTATAGCAGAAACGATGTCAATGGATACCCCAAATTAATAGATCCTTAAAAAATCTTGGTATAGAATGAAGGATATAATACAATAGTGGGAAATGGTCAGTTTGATTTGCACCTTAGCTGTCGTTCAATAATCATCAAGAGTCACTGATATTTTTACCATCTTTTATACGCTTTACGATTCTTAGTAAAGAATTTGTTTTAGTTCTTTTCGTTTATAAAATTAAAGTGATTCTGATCACCTCAGCAAACTTCACTAGAAGTTTTATTTCTTATGATCTAAAACTATCAACTACATTAATTGGCTCAGTAGATTTCCCTGTACTCAAATTAGCTCACCTGGACTTGTACAGTCAACATTTGGGAAATTAGAGGCGGGAAAGGATTGGGGTCAAGTAATTCGACCTTAGTCTTTTTCCAGCATTTACCTGGAAAACCTAAATCTGGATGGCCGGACGGGGATTCGACCAGTTTCTCGCCGAAAGCCAGGCACGAGCATTACCACCCACCCATCATGGTCGGTGAAATAATGATAGCCTTTGCTTGGCAACGTCGGTTGATGTTACATTGAAAATATTTAACGTACTTCGTAAACGAATGATGGAGTCGCCACATAAGTCTCGGTGAGGGGCACCTTCCATAAAAGAATCTGTGTAAGCCATGGTTGAACGGAGTCACACACACGTACTTGTTGTCCTGGGTGATGAAATCTATATATTAATAGGCTAAGCTAAAACTTCGGATCCCTTTTTAAGAATATTGCGCAAACGGAGAAGTGTGAGATTTGGTATAGTTAATGTTTATATGGAGAAGAAGTATAGGAAGCTAAAATCTTTATATAATATGTGTTATAAACACATTAAATTAAATTGAATAAAACATTTGTTGTATACATTCAATTTTTTTTTTTTTTTTTTTTTTTTTTTTTTTTTTTTTTTTAGTGGCAACGACACTTAGCGATTCTGCCAATGTTTGTGGTCTTTGGTAAACATTAAAAACATATTAATACATATATATAATAAGCATAGTTCATACATGTTACAAATACATTATTAAATAAAAAATTAATTCGCGAACGTATGTGTGCTTGAAATCGGATCGGAGCCAACTATCTGACGTGTATTCCCAACGCTGAAATACTCTGTGGTCTTTGGTGAAACAAAAGAGCCGCATAAAGTAGAGATTAATCTTTGAAGTTACAAAAAAGAACATTCGGAAAAGGAATGTAGCGACTCTGCCAGATACTGTATGGTCTTATTATTATTTAAAAGGTTGAACTTTGGTTAATGGTCTTTTGATTTTAGAATTTCAGTAATTTCATTACGGATTTTTTTTTTTTTATTCATATATTTGCACCTACTTCCATTTTGCCTCGATATAGAACATTGACAGGTTGGAGAGAGAAAGACAAAAAAGAAGGAATATCTAATTGCGTAAAATTCAAAATGATAATAGACCAAATTTAAATAGTGAACACACAAAATGATGAAATTTTTTTGATGGATACATTTAAATGCGCACTAAATGGCATCGCAAGAAATTTTGATAGTTTCAAATTTACAATGCAGGTTTTACAATGTAAAACATTTCGAATCAGAAGTCACTCAGTTGAAATGACTACATTCACTTCATTTTGTCATAAGGTTAGAGCAGTTTTACAGGTCTTATGTCAAAATAAATATTTTAAATGTATGATGGACTAAATTCAAATGAACCATCGATAAATACAAAGTCAAAAATTATTTTGAAATATTCCTAAATACATTTTATCATTTGCTATGGTTAGTTCAGAAGCTAAAATTTCGGATACGGTCACGCGTGGAGTGTATCATTTTAATTTTATAGGTTATGCAGGGAATTATGGCAAACAACACAAGCTAATAATGTATTGGTAGAAACTCGCAGCCAACAACGTCAACGTATACAGTATATAATATATCTATGCTCGCAGCAAACGCAATAGAACAAATAATGATTATTACTCTTTGACGAAAGAAACTAAATAACTTAATGAATTACGGTCGAATTTCGACCCCTAGACGATCACTAGTAAAAATAAAGGGCCAAGTTATTTCGAAATTGTGCCAAAACCGGGATTCTGAAGTTGAAGTTACAGCATGAATTGCAAATTTCGCTTATGCGCCACCGTGAATCGAACTCGGCAGGAAGCGAACACAGGATTCGCTGATACCGACTAACCCAACTGACCATGTCCGAAGTGCATGTTTACCAACCTTCCCCCCATCCCACTCCCAAGCGGTGGAGTGGGCAGTAATTAAGCTGGCAAGCCTCTCGATGACATTGAAGCTGCTCTAGTGAAAACAATTCTTACCTATGACCTTGGAACAGCTCTAGCGAAGAAAGTTAATACCACCAACCTTGAAGCAGTGAAGGCAATAAATATCTATTACCTAGAATAAAATTGATGAATAAAATTCAGTATTATAGTTTTAAAATATTAATATAATATGTAGTTGTAAATTATAAAATATTAATATAATATATAGGTATAAATTATTAATGTAAACGTAATACAAAATCCGTGTTATATGTCGTTTCTTGGTCGCAGACAGTATTTCTTAGCTTCATGTTGGACGCTGCTATCAGGTTCATCGTCCTCTCTCCGTCTTCTTCTGCCAGGATCTTTAACAAGGAGATTACAATCTTAAGATCACGGTATACGATAATATTTAGGATCGTAGTAATTAGGAGAACATAGTAAATACATGCCATACAAGTTCCTGCCAATTGGACAACGGAATACTTAGATCTTATTTATACCGAACAACAACAACAAAACAAATGTTACCAGCAAAAACCCAAAACGTAAAATCAAAACTAAAAGTTTTTTTTTTTTTTTAGCTCGTTTCAATTTCTAAAATTGGTAATCAGAGAAGGTAGCGAATAGCATTCGATTTGGTTTAAAGAATGGGAGATGATAAAGTTCATAGAATTTATTCTAGTAAATATATCTAAAAATGTATCAGTTAACAAGAGTCTTTAGAAATTATATTCAAGTAAAGAAGCTAACGATGGATTTTATCAATTCGTAGTTACCGAAGAAATTATGTTTATCGCTAGCGGTGCCATGTAACAAGCGTATAATGATACACTTCCAAATATTATTGATTTTAAAAAATATGCACAGTTCCATATTCTCACTGCTCTCATATATACTATAATAAAAGTGTATAGTCTACTCTACCTGCTATGTTCTAAACATTATTAACAGAAACCACCATTACATCAGGCAGCTTACATGATGGCACCGCGATTCCTAAATTATTGATCAATCCACATTAGCCCAAATGTACATTCAGTTAGCGTTCTTATCGTAAAATTTCTATCTCGTTAAAATTATTAATGGAAATGGAACTATCGGATTAACATACTGAGAAGAATGGTGATAATATTAAATGATATGCATAGCAGAACTTTATACCAAAGAAGAAAGCTGTGTGGGGAGAAGTAAAAAACTTTGAAACAAAAGTTTTTTGAGGCTTATAGCTAAACGCTTTGTCCACATCGTGGTCATTAGCGGCGATCGTGAAAGGACTGGTGATAAGGAATTTGGCCGCAGGTTTTTGAATAAATTATACCGGCATTCACTTGGAGGGATTTCGGGTAACTATGGATAACCGAACATCTGGATGGATGGGCGGACTGGGATTGGAATGCCAGACCCAAGAGTTACCGCTAACTTATCTGGCTCGGTAATATAATTTAAATTCCATTACTTGTAACGGAAAACATAAGAAGGTATATTTTTATTTAATTGAATATTATTTAAAATAGAAAAGCTTACTAAGTTAATTGTTTTTTTAGTTGTTAACAAAAATGTTGTGAAGGAATATCTATGGATAACAAATAAGAATGAGGTGCACGATCTGTGGAGTGGGTCAAAGAAATTATTATGGAGATGGGTTAGAAAAGAAAAAGAGAAGAGACGAGCAATTCAAGAGAAAATAGTAATTATTGGTTTAGGAATGTGATTGTATGTATTGTATCATGTGTAAAGGTTGTTTATTAAGGAGAATGTTGCTTTGAATAAAAGTTTATTTCCTAAAGATAACGAAAACAGGAACTAATCATTTACAAATACCTTATATCCTTAAATACAATTTCTTGAGATAAAATAAGAACGGCCTGCATTATTCGTAATGCGTTTTATATAATTACTTTCATAATACAAATTATATCATTTGGATGTATTACAGTTTCTGACATTACCATTATGACTATGTTGTTTTAACTGTTCATTCATTACAAAGACTTTGAATGACTGTATTATAGTTTGTAATCAAATGTAGATCGTGGGTTTCCACAGATCGTAGTGTGTTGTAGACTATAGTGATCGTGGAGGAAGGAATATATGGAGACAATGCAAGGGACATTCACCGCGCACTGGAGTGAAAGCGGGTAGAGAGAAGTGGCGTGGGGAGGCCTCCATATTGCTTGGCTATAGAAACACGGGGAAAGGGCACAAAATCCTCAAGGGAATCATAAGACAACCGTGGCACCATAATTTGATGATGAATCATTATGTAACTCTACGAGACAAATCAAAAATTAAGAATAACATTTTTTTATATCGTGCTTAGTTCTCGAGGTATACTGTCTCAAGAGAGAGGAGCTTCGGGTAGAAATACAAAAGAAAAATTTCCCTAAGGTCAATTTTTTTTTTTTTTTGGCCTATGTAACTTTGCAAGCAACATCAGTTGATTTATATTCTTACCATACATCAAAAGTCAGAAGCTTAGATGGGAGTAGTTTACATCGCGATACACATTGTGTCAATAACATAGTGCTCATGAAATTAGTACCCTTCTGGTACATATCGCATTTCAACCTACTCACATTTCCATTAATATTGCCACTACAAAATCAAACTGTGTGAACAGATCTAAACACATGAAATGCATCGCGAACTACATTTCGGGTAACAACAACGTTTGCTTCATCAAGTTTAGTAGCTCACACAGCACAAATTATCACAATTAATTTCATCGTACACTTTCAGTATAAACTGAAACTGGATGAAAGTATGCACATTCACTGTATCGCGATGTAAACTTGATCCGCTTAAATTAGGCTTTCAATACTTGTTTACAATAAGGCTAGCCTTTTAGGTGCAAAGTAATAACATATGATGATTGTCTACACTACACCAACAAACATTTGAGAACGATATCATCCTATTGAGAACAATGAATAAATTTATAGCGATAGGCTCTAATCTTGCAGTTATCTATCAAACACTTCAATAACAATAATTACAGTGTGATTTGGTTACGAAACGTTATTCCAGGTTGTTTCCTATCTTGTCTGCTTGTGCAACTGTATGCAACATAACTTGGCATTATAAAAAACTTTGAAATATTTGAAAATGAAATGTTCTCAGCAGCATACACAGTGCAAACAGCCCAGTTGGAGAGAGTGATGAGGGGATGTACGAGAGAGGTAATGGAATTGGGTTACAAAACTTTGTCAAGACCATTGTTCGAATATGGTAGTGTAGTAGGGGACCCTCTTTTTACGTAACAAATACAGGAATTAGAGAGGGTGCAAAAAAGGGCTGCTAGATTTGTTTCTGCAAATTATTTCAGAATGCAATCAGTGACGGATATGATAAAGGAGCTGGAATGGGATTAATTGCAAGACAGGAGGAGGATTAGAAGGGTCATGGGAGTGGCGATGAGGCATGGAAAGATATTGGAGCAGGTATGAAAAGTAGTGCATGGAAGGGAAAAGATGACAATGACCACAAGCTGGCACTCGATTTCAGGCACAAGGGTGGGGGAAGATTCTCTTTTTTAGAGATTGTAATGAGTGACCAAGAGAAATGAATAATATACTGAAAACGTTAAAAGAATTTAAAGATAAAATTTGCAGGGGGCAAATGTAGGTGAGTGCAGGATAGGAGGAAGATGGGGATGTAGGGAAATTGCCTCCGGAGCCTGTGCTCCATTACAATCAAATTAAATAATACAAAAAAAAATTAAAATGTTTTGGAGTGATTCCTATGGCCGCCAATGGCCGCCGCGCATGCGAAGTAGGAGACGAGTTTTTATATAAGGTTTTACCGATTTGGCGTTATTTCGTCTCCATACATTCCTTCCTCCATGATGGTGATTGGGATAGCTTTAATTTAGAATTCTTATATAATATCTTTGGTCTGACACAGTTGGACAGTAGAGTGTGGAGAAGGTCGATAGCGTTAGTTGGTACTGTTAGAATATGCAGCTATAATAATTACCGAATGAATGTAAAAGAAAACTGTAATGATGTGATTGAAGGAGAGAAGTTTCAAATCTAAAGTATCTGTGTATTTTCTTCGGTGATTTAATAGTAATACCTTGCTCTTAATACGAGTGTATGTTTCAACAACTGTAGTAATTATAAAAACAAAGAATCGACGGCTTGCGTATGGGTTATGGTGATAGTGCCAAACCATCCAAACCACTCCGTAACCACGGTTTAAGGTGGTAAATTAGAGCAGCTAGTTAAATACGTTAATTAAATCATCAATTTACGATGGGTTTATAAATGCAAGGATAACGGTGAGCCAGTTTGCAAATTGGCGAAACCTGCCAAAATCAGTTCCCAAACTCTAGCACCGAACATTATGGATGAGCGGTAAATTTCATTCCTGAAAATCTGAAGCGGGTTAGAATATAAGTAAGGGCATCAAAATTTCTGTTTTGCATGGTTTCTAGAATACGCTCCAGGCATACGCTGGAATGGTTCCTTCAAAGTGTCAGTGCCGAATACGTTCCTGTACCTAGCACCCATTCCTTTCTCGCACCTAATGACCATGGCGTCGTCTAGATGTATAATATAAGTTCATTCGTGGATAGCTAGAAAATCGATAGATGCTATTTTAAGCATCTCACGAATTATCGTCTAACTTTTTGAATAATACGAACCATATTGAGCAATAATTGAATTATGTAGGTGAAAACTGAAAGTCATTAATAGGCGACTAATTTCTTTAATGATGTTAGCCCAATTGGACATGGTAACCTAATTTGTGCATGCCATTCATTGTTCAATAATTTTGTGAGAAACAAAACTGTGTGAGTAAAGGCAGTTGCTTGCTACTTAGTGAAAACTGAGGGCGAAGATGTATATAATTTTTTTCTGAGCGTAAGTTCCCGTAAGTTTTACGTGCCTGGTTTTTAAATGGAAGTGCCTAAAGCCTGGCTAAACTATGATGCAAAGGAAACCATTGGTATATTGCAGTGATTTGAAGAGATCAAAGTAGGCGTTTGCTCTTCATGGCAAATTTAGAGGGTGTTGACTACCAAAAGCGGCCCCCTGCTTTCCACTATCATATCCAGCTATAAGGCCGGGGGCACATTGACGCGCAGTTGACGCAGGCGGCGCAGCACAGTTTCTGTGTCTCTATCTTTTGGGGCGGAACAGCGCGTATTGAGACGCAGGGCAGGGCAGCGCAGTACTGCTCCGTACTTGGCCTGCGCCACGTTGTATTCAGGACACAGAAACTGTGCCACGCAGCTCACTCGTGCCGGTTTTTGCAGTAACACTTCTTGCGTTATTTATAATCTTGCTTTACTTATAATCATTTTCAACTATGGAATAAGAAAAATTGATCAAACTGGTGCGAAATCAACCTGCGATTTACAATATCAATCGTAATTAATGCAAGAAAATTAAATTTAAACAAGAATTTTGAACAATGAGACCAACAAGTGGCTAGTAAATTCAGCATTTATTTATCATATAACTGTCCACTTTTATTTTCTCCTTTTGCATTCCTTTTTAATAAAACTTTTTTAAAAAAGATTGATATATGGACTATTATTACATTATTTGTTTTCTTATTATTTATACTATATCTTTCAATAGTGTCCCCGAAAACACTTTTTTTGGGAGGATTCTTGTAAATACAATTTCCCGAACACTGCTTTTTTAGTTTCAAGTATTTCTTACGTTCTGTTATGTATTTTTCTTAAAAAGTATAATATGAAATAAAAGAGAAATACATTCTTATAAATGTCATGTACCATCAAACGCTAAATAATTAAATAAATAACCACGAAAATACTGCTAGATTTTCTTCTGTTCTAATAGGTATTTGAGCGTTGTCGAGAAAATAACGGGTTAGTTTATACCGTGAATATCCGCTCGCGTCATCCAAAACTAATCTTTTGAGAATTCTCTTGTCACTGCAAAAGCCAGATGAGAGTTTGTTCTTTTCATATACTCACTTTTGCGTAGTTTTTATCTAACTCAGCTACTGTTAAAGTAATAACAATTTTCCAAGCTCGCCATCCCAATCTGATTCAGAAATAAAAAAAACGAGTTTTTGCATCGACATGTTTTTGGTTACGCTTTTTTGTCGGTTTCTCGCACAACACAAGAATGCTTTGTAAACTGCCGCACGAAACTGTGGTGTAATATGCGCGGGTAACCTGCTCGACACAGTTTCATTGTCTGTGCTGCCCTGCCTTGTTCTGCACTGCCTCTACTGCGCCACGCAGCTCAATGTGCGCCCTGGGTAAGGGCTGCATCAAAGTAGTTTTTGATTGCTTTCCTATGATAATCCGTGGTGAAACGTGGATTTAGCATAGTAAACAATTCATTACCTAAGAAAAGAAACAGATTGTCAGCAGTGGAAAGTGGCGATTTAAGGTTTTTGGTGACAAATATTGCCACAAATATCGAAAAATTAGTATTGTTACACCGAGAGCAGCCCTCTAATAATTATTTTTTATAATATGTATTTGTTTATCACATCTGGAACAATAAACCAATATTATTGACGTCTTTTATTAAAGTAATTTTAGAAACCACTACATGTTTTCTACATGTGATATATTAATAAAAACGCTGTTTCAAGAAGTGGGTTACGAGCCAAAAAATCGAAGCACCCTATGGGTTACATTATTTATAACAAGAAAAGAATTGGTCTGTTCTTTTCCCTGAAAAGGAGATGAGGGGTATTACTTGTTAAAAAAAAAGGGTGTTGAGTAATTTCTTTTTCTAAAAGGGGGTGGCAGGCCATAAAAGGTTGGCCACCCTTGGTTTACTGCATTGCAACGTTTAAAGAAAACCACTTAACTGGAAAACTAGGAGCTGTATGTTTCTTGCGTTCATTTGACAACAAAGTGAGTCTTCAAGTATTGGTCAATATTCTTTCTCTCTCTCTGTAACATCGAGTTTTCCTAGATTGGAGTATACTATAACAGGTGGAGTATAGAATGATGTATCATAATAGTGATTTAGCCTGTCGGGGGACCGATAATTCTTGAGCCAAGCATTCTGGAAAACGCGGGTACTTATCCCTGTCCAACCATCCACATTTCGATTTTCATGGTTTTCCGAAGTCCCTTCAGGAAAATCCCAGAATGGTTTCCTCAATGGGCCATGACCGAATTCCTTACAGTTCTTTGCCCACCTCGCGCTCCCCATCATCTCGACGAGTTTTAAAACTCAGAGCAAAAAACAAAATAATGAAATTTAATTAGGAGCAACATTTTACAGTGACTTATTCCAGAAATTTGTTACTTATAATAATTGAAATAATTGGTTACTGTAATTGAATTTGATCAAACCCCGTAAAACCGCTATCATTCCTGTCTATTTACTCCCTCCAAACCACCCAATATTAAGAGAGATAGCCGCATCAAAAGAAGGCTTGTCTTTCAGATACTTACACATTCTTTTTGACACCATTTTACTTATCATTGTTTTTTTTCTACCTCCCCAGTACGTTGTTATTAATGTTAGTATTTTATGACTGAACAAATACTAACATTTTTCGTACTAATTTCGTTAGTATTTATGGATGAAACAGAATCTAGTTCTTCCATCAAAGCATTAACTTTGTGACCATTTTTAACTACAGTAGTGATTTAAAAAATCTATTCTTTATAGTTTGGTCTGAAAACAAAGAAACAGAGATTTTAAGACAAATCAATGAGTTTTTGGCTTAAAATTCTTGTCGTCATACAACAATTACTTGCCAATATTTATTGAAAACAAAATCAAAATGAGAGCACCCCTTTGCATACTTTTACTTTATCTATCTCATTTGATGCACAAAATCCATATTTTATTTAACAACCCTCATTTAGGTATAGTTGTATAACAGTTTCATAGGTCATTTCAACTGAGCCCTCCCAACGTAATTCACAGTTACGTGTTACCAACGCTGTTCTTATGTAAACTTCTGGAAGCAATTCAATCTAAAACTCATGTCTACATATTTCAGTACCCTTCAAAAGAAAAAGAAAACACTGATTTCACTTAACCTATTGTTAAGAGAATTTCTGACAGACCTTGTTGCTATAACAGAATAGAAAACAGGTTATGAACGTCATCTGAGATTATTATTTCACTGAAATTAAAGTTAAATTTCAGCCTCATTGAGTCCGATCTAGGGTTAAGAAGAAATCTAGACAGAAATTCTTAAGTAAAATACGAAACATTATAAAGAAGACTTATCAAAATCGGAATTGAATATATGGGATTAAATCAATGAATTACTATTAAGAGCAGCGGAAAACTCATACGAAGTGATTAAGAAATGAAAGCACAGATAGTGGAATAAGAACTGTTATGACAGTTTGGATGAGAGCCATAGAACCTAGAAGAAACGGTATTCCAATGGGATGAATTTCGCCAGCAAAGGAAAATTACTATCGAAAGAAGAAAGAGAAAATCCGAGAAGAACCGGTAGGCAGATATTGAAGAAGGCTTCTGGAAAAATAATGTAAGAGAATTCTTGAAAACTTTTTTAAGGCAGAATTACATCCATACCGGCCTCCAATTCTTTTATGTAAAAGAAATAATGGAACTGTGGCGTTGAATAAGAAAAAAAGGATTAGCCAGTTATTAAACCTTTCTAAACAGTGAGGAACCGCTGGAGAGATTGATTCGAACAACTACTTAAAGCAAACGCGGAGTCGAAACCTCCAATCCTTCAAATCAAACAAATAATTAATAATCTAAAGAACAATAAAGCACCATGAGAAGATGCAATAGTAGTAGAAGTGTGGAAAATTTGGAATGGATAAAGTAACGGAAAATTTACATCGACTGTTACGTGAGACTTGGTAACAATAAGAGATCCCTAGACATTGGAATTACGCCCTTATACATACACTTCATAAAAATGAAGACCGAACTGACGTAAACAATTACAGAATGCTATTGTTATTACGTATTATGTATCTCCTAAAAAAAACTTTCCGGGCTCTGGTAAGAATAGTAGAAAACCAGGCAGGCCATCAAATAGAATAATATCAAGGTGGTTTCCGAAACTATAGATCTGGATTCAGCAAATGTTTAACGTTAAAAGTATTCTGGGCATAAGAGCTATACGAATTAAATATACTGTATTCTTTCCCGTTGATTATTTTTTGTTTAAAAAGGATATGTTTCAAATGACACAAAGACATTGGAAAGTATTGGAAGAATTTGCAATAGATAGGAAGTCTAGAGCGATATTCAGCAAACACTGGCATTAAAAATTTCTAAACTTGAGTATCTGGATGAAGTTTCAGATCCTATCGAGGTCAGAAAAGGTGTCAGGTAAAGATATGATCTGTCTTCCATCTAATTTAACATGGTGTTTCGAAAAAAATTACGATAACGTGGGAAAATTCAATGAAAGAAACAGGAATAGAAGGAGTACATTTAGACCCAAGCAAACACGGTCTAAAGTTTGAATGTGTTGATTTTGCTGATGATGTGGTATTATTAGCATAAGATAGAGAAGAAGCTCAAAAATTGTTGAAAAATTACATTATTTAAAAACAGAGCATATAGAATACAAACACAGTAATTAACAAATCATGAAATTAAAATTTGAAAAGATAAAAGTATTGACAAATTTAAATATCTGGGTGAGTGGATCCAACCCAATGAGCCTGATGAGGAAGCAATTAAAGCAAGAGTTAAAAAGATGGAACTATCAAACGTACAACAAGGTACAACCATGGCGGAAGAAAATATATGAAGGAGAAATGACGTTAAATCTGTGACGCCGCCTCTAAACTCTAGGCTGATACTGCGCATGCGCGGTGGTGGCAGCGGCCATATTTTGAATCCATACAAATGCAAAGTTCACATTGTGTTTGATGCTGTGATTATTTTATTCTCTAATGTGTATAAGTGTTTTATATTGCCATCTTGTGTTGCATAAGGGACAAAGAATTTATCTATTATTGTTAGTAATTTCATGAGAACCATTTTAGTGACAAAACGTGTTTCGCGATGGAAACTACTTCCAGCTATTCCCAATTAAGCTTACGATGTATGGTAACCAGATAACTATTTTTTTCTGGTCTAGGCCACATTTCAACCTAACCACAAGTAATAAAACTGAAATATCCAATCTGCATGTCCACCATGTAATTCATTGTGGCTTTGGCAGAATTAATTTTTGGTCCAGGCCGCGTCTCAACCCAATCCCCTCAATTTGGAGACAGTATATCCCGCAAACTAAGCAAGATATCGAAAAAACTTATTCTTTATTTTCAATTTTTTTCGTCGTGTTACATAAGAAACTATCATCAAATTTGACTTTTGCGAAATATTTCTTCTGCATTTCAACTCAAGACATCTCACTTTTGAGACAGTATATCTCGAGAACTAGGCGAGATATCTAAAAAATTTATTCTTTAATTTTTATTTTTCTCGTCTTTTTTAAGTAAGAATCCATCATCAAATTTGACTTTGACCAATTTTTTCTTCTGAATTTCGAACAAAAACATCTCACATTAGAGACGAAATATTTCGAAAACTAAGCAGGATATAAAAATTTTTATTCTTCATTTTTTATTTGTCTCATCGAGTTACATAATAATCCATCAGCAGATTGCGGCGTTACGTTTATCCTAGAGTCCCCTTGAGGTTTTTGTACATATACCCCGTGTCTGTATGGATGCGGCCTAAACATTATAAAACAGTAAACAAGACAGGGACAATGTTAAGCTCAGAGTGTCTGGTATTCAATAATAAAATAAAGCTTAAGGAGTTAAAGAAAATAAGAGAAGAAAATCATAACGAAAATCCTAGGCACAGTAAAGGAAAAGGACGGTACATAGTGAAAGAGGAAAAATTATGATTTATAGAGGCATGCAGAGAAAGTTACAAACAAAATGCACAAAAAATGTTGAAATTTTACAGACATATTTTGGGAATCAGTGAGAGGAGGTTTACAAGAAGAATTTTCAACTTCAGCACTAAATTAAATATGACTACGAAATGTGTTGAGGAGACGAGGAAAATATGCAGACAGTAATTATTACAGAGTATTAGTATTTTACTTCATTTTTCTGTCGGTATGACCGACCTCTCACAGACGTAATTTAGTTCGCATTTGAGCCACGTTGTAAGGCTGGCTGTTTGTCAGACCGTGACGACGATGCGCTCTAAAACTGGTATGAAGAAAGAAAGAGGCACATCGGTGAAAGAATGAAAAATTTCTGGGACGTGAAGAAAAGGCGAACCAGTAAACCAGTTCCTTCCCATGCAACAAAAAAGACCAAAATCGAAAAAGAAGATAAATGTAAGCCGCGCGTATTTAGTTTGAACTGTATTACAAAGTTGCAGATACAAAATCATAGCATACACGCAAAATTTTTAGAGCTTAATTGTCACTTAGTCCCTTCCCCTACACCAAGAAAATAATCCATTCAACGAAAATTAAACCACATCTGAGATCGTCTATATAAACTATTAGAAATCTTTGAGAAAGCTGCCTGTGTCTGAAAGATTGAAATGGCATCACGCAAAAAGTACCGCAGCAATTTAGATATTTTTTTTTTTCATAATTTGAGAGCTAATGGTCTAGGTTAAAATCTGCGATCATAGCTTATGACTTTTTAGTACCGAGGAATGGAGCAAAAAATTAAATTCATTTCCGTATAAAACAAACTTGGGCCAGGATCACTCTGTATTTTAGATGAGCATGTCATGTTTTTGCGTTGTATGATAATACTATGCCAAATCAATGAGGCAATTTCTAAACTGAAATCAGTCTCCAACTTTTGTTTTAGTTTATGGCTGCATGTATCCTAAATTTAGAAAATGAAGCTATTTTAGGTCGTTGTAGTATTTATCTTAAACTTAAACAAAAAGGTATAATGAATTTTAAACCATCTCCTTTGTTTAGTACACCAATATACAAACTGAATAGTACAAATTATACAGTATTCGTTATATTTTTTGAATTTAATATCAGTTGTAGTGGAAGCTGAAACATGCAAAATTATGTAGAAATTATGTTCAAACCTACCTTTATTTGCAACAGTATTTCTAACAGACAAATCTTCCGCACCGGCGTTAATGCAATTACGCACAAGATCCACCCATGCTTCCGTTTCGATGATCTCATGGATGTTGCCTTTTATGTATTCTAGCAAATTTTTTTTGATGGAGACGATCTGATACTTCTCAGCTGTTACCAGGACAGGAATTGCGTTCTGGACTGTGATTTTCGTCATGAGGTCCCTTTCACAGGCTATTTTCAGACGGGGTAATTGGTATTTGTTTGCTGCCGCTAAAGATTCCAACAATTCCGATACCATCGAGGGGATTCTGCCGGTATAGATATAATTCAACATTGCAGCCATTCCCTCTGATCCTATATCAGGCACAACAATACGGCCGGACTGCGACTCAAGCATGTCGTGACTGAACATAGCGGCGAATACAGGACTGCGAGCAGCCAGCACTGCCCGGTGAGCCTTTAACACTTTGTCACTACATTCAATGATCACGTCGGCTAGGTTGCCCGATGTCAACATCGCCCCAAAATCTTCTATCAAGCAACACGGCGGTACCGGAATTTCGAGGAATCCTATACAGATAGAATGAATACTTTAGTGAATACTGCGTGCTATTCCTTAAATATTATAACAAATCTACTGTTGCATTGCAATATGAAAATTAGAAGTTTTGTAAAACTTAAGTTCATGCCTACCTTTTATATCATCAATACTTATTACAGACGATAATTCTGCAGCAGCATCAGTGCAGTTACGGACAAAATCTTCCCATCCATCCGTCTCGATGATCTGGTGGATGTTAGTTTTTATGTATGCCATCAAATACTGTTTGATAGAGGTGAGCTGATGCCTCTGAGCTGTTAAGAGAACAGGAATTGCGTCGTGCACTGTGATTTTCGTCATGAGGTCCTGTTCACATGCTATTTGCAGACGGGGCATTTGGTACCTGGCAGCTGCCACTAAGGTTTCCGCCAGTTCTGATACTGTCGAGGGGATTCCGCCAGTATAAATATATCTCAACAGTGCTGTCATCCCTTCTGATCCAATATCAAGCTCAAAAATCAGGCCAGATTGTGACTCCAGAGTATCGTGACAGAACATAGCGGCGAATTGAGGACTGCGGGCAGCCAGCACTGCTCGATGAGCCTTTAGATTTTTGTTGCTACATTCGATGATCACGTCGGACATGATGCCGGATGACAACATGTTCTCAAAATCTCCTACCAAGCTGCACGCAGGAAGTGGGTCTCCTTGAAAGGGTTCGTTCGAAGTTTGTTGTACCTCTTCGATCTCACAAACGAATGTCACAGAGCTGTCCTTGTCTACGCAGGTAAGTAATTTTCGAGAGAACCTCCAGTAACATTTGTGGTGTTCAAAAACAACTGTTGCTTTTTTTTTACAAATTTGTCTCCAGAAAGAAAACTGATTTTTGTTTCAGCGGTAAATTTATCCTCCTTTACACACTCAGCCGATAGGCACAAAACGAAAAAAGGATCTTTGTGCCTCTTCAATACACTGCATTTCAAAATCCACTTGGTATCACCGCATATAGACATAAATTCAGAATTTTCATGCAAGGTATACACGTCCTTAATTTTTCGTTTGAATACATGTTTAGTGCAGTTAAGATTATGAGAAAAAAACATATTGAAAGTTCCTTTACAACCCTATTTCCATTCAGCTCTGAAGTGACAAATGTGTGGAATCCTGAAAAAAAGGAAAAACAACAATTCTTTACTAAGTACATAGCGCTTCAGAATAGAATACTTGTGGTGGAGTAGTTGTTTTGACGTTAAGTTTCTAAAGAAAATTTTCAGAATAACAAATGCGGGAAATACTTCAATTAAGAATATCACGAGACATCACCTAGTAATAAATGGAATTTAACAATATAATGAAAAATCACATACAAACAAAACAAAAAAATAGATTTTTAAATATAATATAAGACGGATGAAATGTTCTTGAGAAACTATCAGACGTTTCGGCGGTCATACACCCTGCCGCCATTGCCAAGGGACTGCTGCCTCTCCTATCGTTATCTGGTTGGGCAGAACCCATACTGTATTTCGTGAGTCAGAGTGCCCAATTTCAATTGTCTAAATCAGGTATCGGCAACCTTTGCTTAGCTAAGGGCGTAATTTCGGGACTTAATCAGGTCGCGGGCCGTAGGTACGAAAGAAGTAGATGGTAGTGAATAAAAAGGCGATAAAAATTCATACATTTTTTATTTACTAGAATTACAATAGGATAATCAAACATACAAAAAGCAAATTAACAAAAAAAGATAGAAAAATCAAATGAAAATTAATGGAAGCGTTATTTGAAATTTCTGAATCTCTCGCGGGCCGGACTGAAGTTGGTGGAGGACCGGATCCGGCCCGGGGGCCGGTGGTTGCCCATATATGGTCTAAATCTAATATTATGAAATATCTTCATGCCTAAGTCATATTTAGGTGCTACCTAGAGGTGATGGGGTTGTTTATATATCGCGTGGAACCTTTAAATACTGGAGGGATTGTTGGCGTTGATTATTGACGGGGCAGAGGCTATTCACAGTTCCGATGTAATCTAATTTTCTGGATCAATGGTATCCAGGCTTTACTTCCCCTCTATCTGCCCCGCCAACAATCAACGCCAACGGTCAAAGCCAACAATCAACACCAACAATCCCGCCAGTATTTAACGCGATACATAAGCAACCCTGGCTAGTGTTGCCAATTTTGTAGATTTTCCACTAAAACTGGTGGTGTCAACTCCCTTTTTAGTGGAGAAATGTTGCTTTTAGTGGCTAGTGGTTTTTTTCTAGTGCTACAGTAGAATTCAGTTTCAATTAGTGAAAAGATGATAACTCAAATACTAAGCCACTTACACTTTTCGAAATATATTTCTACCTTATTTCAGTAGTATTTACTTTTACTGCGTAGGAAACATTGACGTTAACTGAGATTTTTTCTCATTTCACGTTAAAGGGTTCAATAACAGCTAATTGAATTGGTTATTATCAATAAAGATTTCTAAGAATTTAATCGACTTCATAGTTTATTTTATTTAATAATGTCCATTTATTATAGGCTTGCCAGACGTCCCGGTTTGACCGGGACAGTCCCGGTTTTTTAGACAAAGTCCCGGTGTCCCGGCCGGTTTTCCTTCCGTCCCGGTAAAAATTAAATTTGGTTATAAACTATAATTTATACATATATATGACCAAAAATATCTTAAAACAATTAACTGTGAAGTATAACTTAGGATAATTAGTTTGTCATTTATTTAACTGTACTGTATGAAAAGTAAAAACTATAAAAGAATGAGGGTCTGCTAATAAATAAATATAAAAATATTGTCATCACATCGCCTTGTCTCTCCAATCATGACCATGCGCATGCGCTTTCCGGGCGAGTCCAGTATTGTATTAGTATTACACTCCTCGTACTGTAACATTGGACTCGCCCACCTTCACCCCGGCGAAAGTCGCCTGCGATAGAAATGTCAGTCTGTTCCTGCCTAGGATTAACTTGTGAAGATTTTTACAACAAGATTAAAACCAAAAAAGACTTTCTAAAAAAAGTGCTCACCAATGAAAAGTACGCGTAAAAACTGTTAAAATTGTTATTCCTCATCCAAAGGATTTCTTCTCACAATCTCACTTAGTCAACTTATTACCTTTATATGTAAACACTCACATGTAAGAAATAAAATATTTAAATTTGTATTTTAGTGTAATTTACTACTACCCCTAGTTTAGGTTCCTAATCAGTAATTACTGATCATTAACCATTTATTAGGTATTCATAGCATTGAGAATAAACTACCCTCTAAAACACTCTGAAACCCACCAAGGGTGTGGACCCTTGAATACCCATGACGCTGGGAGGGGGGGGGGGGGCATTCTAGTGTCCCGGTTGAACATTTCAGAAATCTGGCAAGCCTAAAATATTATAAAAAAAACATGATCGCTATTCTGTAATGTCATGATTACTGATTTAGTCAGATTTGAACACTATGTGATATTTAAAAATGATTAAACCATTCAAGTTCTACTAGACATGGTGTTTGCGCAGAAAATATTTATTATCTGCAACCAATAAAATTAATTGATGAAAATTATGAATAGAAACGTTTGAATAAATAAATATTTTCAACTTGCCCTTACTCGATCAATAACTTTGAAATACTTATTAATGTTATAAAGCAAATTGGTACCGAAGAATTGTATCAATCTACTGATGTTGAAGGCACCGAAAAAAATGATTTATCTGAAGAAAAAAAGTTAGTATAGAATAGCAATTGATTAAATAATTTGTTGATTATTCATATAATTACCAATTGCATGTTGCTGTACTGATCATTTATACTGAAATTTAACGTCTATTATTTAATAATAAATGTAACTGTTTTAAAAATATACCCATTGTTTTCTTTTGTAATATCCAAATATTTGTTTGGTGGAATATTTAGTGGTTATGAGAGTAGCGCCGCTTTTTGTTAGTGGTTTTCTGGTGGTTTTTGGAGATGGGCAGCTAGTTTAACGATTAGCAACACTAACCCTGGCTTGAAAGGCTGATGGGTTTTGCCCCACCAGATTCACCAATTCACAGAATAAGACAGAACAAAAAACCACTTCAAAAAACAGCACCACCGACACAAGTTGTAGAATAACTCCTGGAAACTCCTGGCAACAACAACATAGCAACGCTATGACCGATGATGCTGTGCTGTGTGAGGCAGCAGCCGCAATGTCGGCGGAGTGAAGACGCCAAAACGTCGTGCTATACAAATGTTCTCACTCGGCTAGTTTCCCGAGAACATTTTATCTACATACAACGCCGAGAGAGACTTCACTCTTATATAAAATATTTTACAAGCTGAAGCAACATATTCGCAGTATCAATTGAAAATATAAGGTAGTAAGCTACACGTAAACAAATTAAAGAAGAAAAGAAAGTTTCTTCTGAAAATACATAGTAACCAATTTTTCTGTGTATGAGTAAGGCCTGCGTATTAACGCTAATTATCATCAAGCGTTTTCTGCAATTCAGCAGGTCCATGCTCAGTGACAGCCTTCCATGCCTTCCTATAGGGGCGGATCCAGTGGGGGGGGGGGGTGCTAGGAGGCTCAAGCCCCCCCCCCCAAAAAAGTACCAAGGTCCACCTCCGATATTGTAATTTTGGAGACCATTTTTTTTTAGCTCTATGGATTCGAGGCCCGAGGAGACTATAAATACTACTCTTTGCCCGACTCAAGCCCCCCCTCCCCCAGACCAAAATTCACTCAAGTCAAGCACCCCCCAAACCGAAGTCCGCTCAAGCCACTCCCAAACCAAAATCCTGGATCCGCCGCTGCCTTCCTTTAACGCTAACGGAAACATTAGAACTCTTTCTTCTCATATTCCACGGCTAATTAATTAATCCGTTCGAATTCAAACAGGAATGAAGCTTAGATACCAAAGTAATAGTTCCGTGGCACAAATACTTCGCTCATTCCGTTTTTCATTATCTACATTCAATCCACCCTATCGTAAGTGGGAATATTATTTCTTATCTCTCAGATAAACATTTATGTGCTGTGGAACTGCTGCCTGCAGAAATCTCTTCCGGGAACTTATAAGATATTATTGTGGTGTATGCGATTTCTGGTCGTAGGAGGTAAGACAGAAAGTCTCTTAGTGAATGTTCGCACAACGTTTCCCCGTTGTCTAATTAGATTCTATCCATTTTAAACTAACACAATTTTTCCCAATTGGATTCTCTGCGTGTAATACATAATATATTGGAAATGGTATGAAAAGGAGAGATGTGGACTGAAATGGTTAATGACACTACACCTCACCTCACTAACCCCCATTACCAATTTTCAAACCCCTAAATTTTCGGCGCAATAGCCAGTAGGCCCCGAACTTAAGAGTAAACCTGATTCCTTCCTCATTCTCTTAGTTTCAGATATTTTTCGGCTCTTCGTTGGCCTAAAATTCATATTTAGTTCAAATATCACTGCAACATTTGACAGAAACAATACAAACACATCAATAATATAATTTTAATATCTTCTTTAAAAAATATATTCATGAAATGGAGCGCAGCTACAATACAAACGAGGGCCTTACCCATGCAACTACCACGTAACTGCATTTTATATACTAACTAGCAGAGTTCCCGGTATAGCCCGGTATGATCTACATTGATTTGCACACAGTGAATATAGAAGCTCATGAAAGAGGTAAGTTTTTTGGGATTCTACGATAAACGTGGAGCCACAATTTGATGATGGAATCCTATGTAACTCAATGAGTCAAATTAAAAGTAAAGAATATATATATTTTTTTGATAACTCGCTTAGTTCTCGAGATATACTTCAAAATTGGCGTGGTTTGGTTGAAATTCAACTTGGACCAGAAGAAAAATTTTGCCTTAGCCAAATTTAATAATAAATTCGTATGTAACTTGGTGAGACAAATCGAAAATAAAGTATAAATGTTTTTGATATCTCGCTTAGTTCTCGAGATATTACATCACCAAACCATTATATCTACAACGTGGAAATGCACTATAGGTGTTTTATTTTCTTCCTAGTGGTTGTTGTTAGGTTGAAATACAGCCTGAACCAGAAGAAACGTCACCAAAAACACAAGGAACTATAACTGATTTTTGACATGTTAAATCTCGAAAACCAAGTGAGATTATTGAGATTATGTTATTCTTTATTTTAGATTTTTTTCGCCGAGTTCTATAAGAATTCATAATCAGATTTTGGCGCCACGATAATGATAGAACTGCCAGTTTTTTTCACTTGTGAATTAAATTTCATGTCAGTCGCTCCATTTTTCTATACATAGAAAAGGGATGGGGTTGGGGTTGATTTATTCCTGCAATATTTTTAGCCATGACATCAGGAACATGTGTACTAAGTATTATCACAATAACCACACCGATTCGTGCAGCAATAGAAACAATGTTTTTTTTCAGGAAATAAATATCTCCAAACATAGTCAAGGGGAAACAATTTCGGGATACGGTGGTGCCCAGAACTCCCTGGATTACCAGAAGTCCACCAGCTTGGGACTAAATTGCCAATGTTTGGCGCTTCACCATCCTGCTTAAAAACATATCGGTTCCCAAAGGCCGCAGTTTCCATCCACGGCTTCACCAAATTCCCCAGAACACGCCGATAATCTTTCTTCCTAACAATTTGGTCGCCTTTTATCACAAAAATTTGTGCGACTTCATCCTCATTGGACACGATACCTAAAACCTGGCTGGAAATTTTTCCTGCAAAAATTTGAAACACTTTGGGTGTAGTGGGTTGTGGGTAACACTGAGATCACTCACCTGGTTGATCTGGCGTCAACAATAAAAAAATATCACTAGATATTAATCTGATTCTACCAGCTGTTTCGTTTTTCAAACAACACAATCATATGCTACGTGTAGCAATTCGCTTTGTTTTGGCGGCCTCTGAGAGCATCTGTCGTATCTTTATTGTAGCTTCCTCTGCAGTCCAGCGTATTGTTCTCTCACTAAACTCAATAATAACGCTGACATCAAGCAATGAAGGTAACACCCACCAATTGCGTCAATTTCCTTAGAGAGCGATTTGGATCCTCAGAAATCAATTCTTGAGCCCTTTCCAAAGTTGCAAGAGTCCGTTTCTCGTGATCTCTGAAATAATTCTACCTTGACCGGTTAGCGGGGTCTTGAAATCTTCTCAAAAGCATTAACTTTAGCAACAATGTCGTAAACAGTTGATCCCAAATACTGTACTCAAACAACCGAATTTTATCAGTCGCCAAATATCCACCGTGAAGACTTAATACTTGCAGATTTTTCGTTGTACACCGCATATGTTACCAACTGACAGGCAATTTACCTGTTACGACCGTTTAGTAGAAGTATGGGGCTTTCACGAACGCTAGCAATACTCTATGGCGGATACATTATACGGGAAAAAATTCAAATTTAAATTTATCCGTACCCAGTACTGTTAAAATAAATGACACTATCCTTGCCAGTATCGAGGTTCATACTCCAGAAGATCAATCCAGTACCTTCAAAGTAAGAACCCAGCATTTGACATAAGAACTATACGACTGTTTCTTGTGGTATTCCGTGATGTATGTGAATGGTTCCCAGTATAATATGAACTTTTTCTTCAAGTTGACTATAGTAAAGTTACGAATTAAATCGTCTCGTGACCTGCGACCACTGAGAGTTACCAGCCCTTATAAAAGCCATTCTTCCGCAGTTGCTCGTTAAAGATTTGTAAATGCAAGCACCTTCTCTTAGCAAATGTTATTTAATTCGTGTAAGCCCAGAAGCGTTTCACCCCTATGGAATGGAGATTATCAGTGACTGTAAGTATACACACAAATAACTATTAGCAAAGTACACTTTACTTAAGAATTTTGGCAGAAACAGGTCATCTGTATAGACGCTGTATACAGCGTATATACAAATGACCTACCCCACCAACAAGGCGGAGAAGTAGAGCTATTTGCAGATAATACTGCGGTCTACGGGCAGAGTCGTAACCTGTGTTTCAAACTGGAAAAAAAAATGTTTTTTTTTCAGATTTGTGAAAAAAAAACATGAAAAAAACCAAGCACCCTTGTTTTTTCTCTAAAGTTGTTTTTTTTTCAGAAAACAATATATTTGATAAATTATAGTTTTATTTATGGAACTTGCATTTTACATGTGTGTTTTAAACCTTACTAAATCATATAATATCTTACATAATGATTCATAAATGTATCTATACAGGTAACATAATTTTTTTTTCATCCTCTATGTTGGTACCACATTAACTAGTATCAGTACTACCAACACTAGTTCGGTCGGAGTCGGAATTTTCTGTTTCTTCTTCTGTCTCATCTAGATCCATAACTTCAGAAATAGTTACATTATCTTTTACTGGTTGTATTGCATGCAGAAGCTTTTGAGATTGCAATTTTAAATTGTGAGCAAAGTACACACTGTGAATGAAGACTGCGCCGATAGTTCTGTATTACGGTCTTTTAAGTTTGAATTTAAATCTATTATCATACAAAATAGGAGTTTTATTTGTTTTCAATCGTTGGTTTACACCAACGGTTGCAAGGAAATTATTCATAATTACTGACAATGACTCAGTATCACTATATGCTGCGAGTTTAACAAGTATAGGAATATAAGGAAAGCACAACAAAAAATAAAAAGAAGCAAACATCCGTAGTTAAATTTCCTAACTTTTTGAAAAGATTCCTAGGTCTACAGAAAAATTTGTAGGGCCTGCCAGCACTAGTTCAAATAGCTAGTATCAATCCAAACAATGGGGAACGGGAATTCCTTCTCACGCAACCTAGCCTTTTCTGGAAGTCCCCATTCGTAAAAGAAAACTTCAGTCAATGTTACCAATATTTTTGTATTTTTTTTTCTACTGAACCAGAAAAATATAATAGATTTAAAAGTAAGATAAGGTCTTAGTATAAACTCTAAAACAGTAATATTAAACGATAAATGCCATAAAAATTTGAAATTTAGTAGTTATGAAAAAAAAACATGTTTTTTTACAACACTAGTCGTAACCTAAATTACATCCTACGCAAAATGACAAAGCAGCTCGAGAAAATTACTCAATGGTGCAACCTTTGGATCAAAATAAATTCCGGCGAAAGACAGGCTATCATGTTCACCACCAAAAGGACTGGACCCAGTCACAAAATCAAGCTCGACGGCACGGACCTCCCCTCGTGTGACTCCGTTAAATGTATCAGCTTAGAAATTGACAAGAAATTAACCTTGATCAAACTTATAAACAACTCTCGTAATATAGGTTCGGCTCGACTCTTTAAACCAGGAATCCCCAAACTTTTTATCCCGTTGACCCCTTTATAGAATATTTGCCTTATTATCGCCCCCCCTCCCCATATTAACTATTTGATAAAAACATTAAATATTTTTGGCATTTCTGATGTTAAGCACTAAGGAGACATGCAAACAACCCAATTAAAGAATTTATAGTCCCCATATCTTCTAAAATCCGCCCAATAATATTAACAAAAAAGAGATTTTTTTTCACTGTTGTTGCAATCTTAAAAAATAAAGACAACTTTATTGACAGCTGGAAATTTGCCTGTAGTTCGTACGCGTAATAAAACGAAAATACACAGTTTTTAAAAATTTAATAAAAATTATATTGGTTGTAAAAACCTCTTATTGTCATCTTACGACGACTTTGAATACTTTAAAAATATGTTAATTTACTTTTTTTATTAAAATAGTTGATATTAGTGGGGTGGATGTATCTGAAGATCAGCGCTAAGATTATTGATATTCGGTTGAAAATTGGTAAGTTTTGGTCGCAAATCACAACGGTTTTCAAGGTTCAATTCGTTCCTCTGTTTTGTTAAAATTATGTTCGCGTGGTTAAAACCAGCTTCAACGACGCGAGTAAGATATGTTTGACCTCTGCTCTGAGCTTGGGGTATTTAGTAACAAAATTGACTTTCCAAAATTCAATGAGGTTTTGAGTTATAAACAACGCTTTAGTTTCGAGATCTACACATATTTCAATCAGCTCATCTTCTAATACGTATTTCGAATTTTTATTGGAATATTCCCATTTTTTTCCCTTACACAGTTTAACTGACCTCTTTAGTATTAATTGACCCCCTTTCGACCTCCGTGTATTAATCGACCCTTAGAGAACTCTTTTCGACTCCTGCTTTAAAACTGTACCCCCTCCATAAGAAAAACAAGCTTAGAGTTAATAAAACTAAGGTCCTCAATAATTAGACTGGCTTTGTTTTACGGCTCTGAACTTTTCAGCATGGGCATCAAACATCCAAATCAGAAAATTGCAGGTTATTCAGAATAAATATCTAGGAATCATTACCAACGTCATGCGATACATGCCGAAAACACAAATTCACTACAACTTAGGTATACAAAGGCTCACAGATTACAGGAAGGACAAATCGACCAAAGTACATTATTCATAATATTAGTATCTGTTAAAAGGTTAGATTCTTATCATTATTTTTGAGCAACGACTCAGCTTAGAAAAAAAAAAAAAAATGAGGTACCACAAAAACAATTCTTGTAAATATATGACAAGTCTCGTGGTTTTTGGTGGCAAAAAGTTGTGAGCTTGTCTTAAGCCACATTTGCATTTTACAGTGTGTATTTACTTCACTAGAACCAGAATGTTTTTCTCGGTGTTATATTTTATTTATATAGAAAAAAAATCAGCAACGACTCAGCTTAAAAAAAATGAGGTACCACAAAAACAATTCTTGTAAATATATGACAAGTCTCGTGGTTTTTGGTGGCAAAAAGATGAGAGCTTGTCTTAAGCCACATTTGCATTTTACAGTGTGTATTTACTTCACTAGAACCAGAATGTTTTTCTCGGTGTTATATTTTATTTATATAGAAAAAAAATCTAGTGACTTGGAGGTTAAGCATGTTATAATTTTTCTTCAAAACAAAGGCGGGGGATTCTATCACTTCCGTGGCACCACAATCTGATGATTGATTCTTATAGAACTCGACGAGACAAATTGAAAATAAAGAATATATATATATATATATTTTTTATATATATCTCGCTTAGTTCGCGAGATAACGTATCTCAAAATTGACGCATTTAGGTTGAAATACGGCCTGGACCAGAAAAACATTCACTATAGTAAAATTTGATGATAAATTCGTATGTAACTCGACGAAAGAAATGGAAAATAAACAATAAAGTTTTTTGATATCTCGCTTAGTTCTCGAGATATTGTATCTCAAAAGTGAGGATGTTAGGGTGGGATCCGGCCTGGATCAAAAAAAAAAATCACCATATTTACGCGGTGGAAATGCACTGTAGGTGGTTTATTTTCTTCCTAGTGATTGTTGTTAGGTTGAAATACGGCCTGGACCAGAAGGAAAAACACCAAAAGCAGAAGGAACTATATCTATTACTGGTTTTTAACATGCTATATCTCGAAAAACAAGCGAGATATCAAAAAATATTATTCTTTACTTTCGATTTGTTTCGTCGAGTTCTACAAGAATTCAGCATCAGATTGTGGCGCCACGGTTATGATAGAACTCCCGAAAGGCGTAATATACATGATATCTTGCCAATCCCGAGGGGAATCTTGGAATTTATGTATTTTTAATACTGAAAAAAGCAACACATTTAAAGTATTTGTTTGCTAAAACATGGCAAGCATAGTGGCCAAAACATCAGAATTTTTTATTTTATTTTAAACCAACGATATATACGTAACACGGAGAGAAACAATGCTGTTTCACAAAGTGAGGTGTATACAGACTAAAAAGTGTGGGGACTGCACAACGTTCGGAACCCACGTTGAATTGGTGTAAACTTGGCCCAGAACAAGATCACGTAACATTTTTTCACTAAACAGCCACGAGACTTGGTTGGATTTTACGAATATTTAACTTCTTTGTTTTAAATAATACACAGGAGTTATTAAAATTAGTCCATATTTAAAACCATAGATTAATATTTGTCTGCCAGAAAGCACCTTACCTTTCAACAAAAACCCCAGCGTGACTTATGTACCTACCAATTCGTTGTAGACTGCAGACTAAATAAACTCCAGAGATGCTAGATAACAGCATCATTAACGCAAAACAATAGCATAATTAATGTATCGATATGACATATCTTCGAACGATTTAAATTTGACTTCCAATTAGTTTTAGTAAAATGACACGATATACGCTTTCTACCGTAGTAAAACCTATATGATTTTTTTTTTTTTTTTTTTTTTTTTTTTTTAGAAAATGTTCACAATAGTCCGAATAAGGTATTCAGAGAAATAAAAATGGAAAAGTTTCCTGGAAAATTCGGGAAAAATTGAAAGTATTTTTTCTTTAGTCCGATGCTGCTGACGAATTTAAATTGGTCTATCCACTGCCAATGCAATATCATCTGAGTAAGCCGTGAATTCTGTAAAATTTTTTAAAATTTCATATAGGACTTGCTTGTAGGACTTAATGTAAATGGGTCTAGACCAATTTTTCTTGATTTTGTAATCGTTCCCATTTTGAAAATATTAAAATTACTGAAATGAAATGTGGAAATATTATCTATTTGACCATATATCTAATCTATTAGAATATGACTGTAAGGTTTTTTTTTTTTTTTTTTTTTTTCCACTGTAGCGAGGAAAAAAGTTCTTTTTCGGGGTACAAAATTCCTATTGAAAATTGTTCAGCAGCTTTTTTTCTTAAATTCTAATGTTTGTAGATAATATCAATTAGGGTATTTATAAATGTGACCCTGTAAGACTTCATTTTTAATAATGCGAAGGTTAAAAACGAAAAAATTATTCCGTTACATATACATTCCTTGTGTTTCTTGACCCTACCAATATGGCGACCTCCCCACCTCACCGCTCTCCTCTCGGCTTCACTTGGTTGTATGGAGAAGGTCCCTTACGTGGTCTCCTCTCTTTGCTTTGCTCCATGTTTAAAGTGTGAATTTACTTCACTTTGTGAAACAGAATCGTTTCTCTAGGTGTTAAAGATAGTTTATTTAGAACTAGCGGATTTCCTGGCGTAGATTTACCCGTGCCCTTTTTTTATTCCCGCAATGAGAAACATTTGCTTAAAGCTTCATAAAATTCGCACCAACTTTTTTCGTAATTAAAACAAACCTAGATTCATCCGCTCCCTACCAAGAAGCGGGTGGGTTGAAGTTTATTTGCACGTACACTATTTTCATTCGTCTGAAAAGATTCACGTATATCAAGCTTCATTAATTTTGTTAAGAAATTGCATTATTAGTTTACTGAAAAATGCCAGATTATGCTGGAAACTCACATTCGATTCAATTGCAAAGTGAATATACTTTTTGCTAGAAACGCCAGATACTTTAACTCCGCAGATTCATCCTTTTATACAAATATCGAAAGTGAATCCAGAATAGTATCATCGTAAACAGAAGACTATTGATGATAGCCAGAGACATTTTCCAGAGATCGTGCTAAAAAAAAAATCTGTTGTTTCTTCGGCTATCTATGGCGTTTAAAAAGTGAATATCTCGAAATAAAGGAAAGAATACTTCAAGTTTTGTTTAGTGTGCAAAATAGTTATTATTGTAAAGTTATCTTATTGCTTTCATTAAAGGCTATGGTCAGAGACGTTGTAGTTGTATGTTTAGTGCGAAGTATGCAACATCTGATCCTTCCAACTTTGGGATTCGTTATCATGCGTTCAGAATTTCATTTAATACTCCTGCGTTATTTAACGGTGAAAGTTGAAACGTAAGACGCCAAACTGAATTATGTTCTAAGCTTTAAAACGTTGAAAATTCCATCTAAATCCGCTACGTAGTTTCCGAGTTTTTATAAGACAAATTTATCCGGTTTTCGTTTTATAGATATAGATTTGGTGATAATTTATATGCGCTTTTAAGTGAGGAAAAATTTAATGTTGAGCTCCGGGCCCAAGAGGTATGCATCACATTCTGAGTATTTTGCTTGTGAAACCATATACAACCGAAAACTGGATGGGCGGATGGCGGACGGGGATTTGAATACAGGTGTTCTCGAGTGCAAGGCTTGAACGCTACCGTTCACCCATCAAGCTCGCTTTATAGTTTGATTTAATTGCGATAGAGCACACGCCCCTGTAGCAATTTCTCTACACCCCCTTTTTCGCCTAACAGAGTATTTTTCCCGTTTGAGTAAAGTTTTTGTATCTCAGAAATGTTTAAATTACAGTCGTGGATCGTAAGAATAAATTTAAACTTTCTTCACAAGGAAACAAAAATCCATGTCGATTTACTACTATAACAGTATTCGTCCAACCCAGAAACATGTGAATACTCTTTTATGAAAAATCTTTTAACTGTGGCGTTGCAATTTGATAATGTATTCTTATGTAATACCACAAGACAAATCAAAATTGAAGATTTTATCTATATATCTTGTTTACACTTCTCGTTAAACCAGATGATGGACTCTTATCTAACTTGACGAGACACATTGAAGGTGAAATGTAAAATATTGCTTTGTCCTTGGGATATTGTATCTCTAAATTGTGGTTGATAGTTTGAAATACAATCTGGACCAAAAACATTTCCAGTTACAAGGTACTACAAGCTGGACATCTACAATGGGAGTTTTGATTTCTTTCTAGCGGTTGTGGTCAAGTTTAAATGCAGTTTGAAGCAGAAGAAAATCGTTGTCAAAAGGAAAAGAAACTATACCTATAAATAATTTTTGACTTTCGATATCTCGAGAGCTAAGCGAGATGTGTATCTTTTTACATTCTATCTGTCTCATTGAGTTATATAATAATTCATCATCAAATTGCGGCACAACGGTTGACGCGGAACCTACATTGCTAAACAATTCAATAAATTATGAAATTAATAAAAGCTAGATTATGTCAGAAACTCAAGTGTATAGCGCAGAATGTAATGCCAAAAAAAGTTTAGTTGTCATAATAGATTACTTTACAACAGTATGGCCATAACATAAACTTCTGTTTACGTTAAAATCCATTTCACTAAACAAGGGGATGTACGAGAGATGTCAAGGAATTGGGTTACAAAACTTTGGTCAGACCATTGCTCGAATATGGTAGTGTAGAATGGGACCCTCATTTTACGTATCAAATACAGGAGTTGGAGAGGGTGCAAAAAAGGGCTGCTAGATTTGTTTCTGGAAATTATCGCAGAATGCAATCAGTGACGGATATGATAAAGGAGCTGGAATGGGATTCATTGCAAGACAGGAGGAGAATGAGGAGGGTCATGGGAGTGTACAGGGCATATACTGGCGATGAGGCATGGAAAGATATTGTAATAGGTATGAAAAGTAGTGCATGGAAGAGAAAAGATGACCATGACCACAAGCTGGCACTCGATTTCAGGCACAAGGGTGTAGGAAGATTCTCTTTTTTAGGTAAGGGTGTCAGGGATTGGAATGAGTTACCAAGAGAAATGATGAATAATTTACCGAAAACTTTGAAAGAATTTAAAGATAAAATTTGTAGAGGGCAAATGTAGGTAGGTGCAGGATAGGGGGAAGATGGGTATGTAGGGAAATTGCCACCGGAGCCTGTGCTCCATTGCAATTAAATTAAATTAAATCAAAAATTAAATTAAAATATAAAATGAATAAAAGCTAAATTACGTCAGAAACACGCGCGTATAGCGGAGAATGGCAGCCTAATACCAAAAAATGTTCAGTTGTCCTAAGCCGTTATTATTATCAACACTAAAGATTTCATAAAAACTTCTATTAATAAAAAAACATCAGCGTACTTATTAATTATTGCGAACGGAATGAATCTATCAGCTCCAAATACCTGATGCCATTATTATTCCTAACACTAAAGGTTGAATACAAACTTCAAATGATAAAAAAACCATCAGCGTACGAATTAATTACCTGTATGAACGTAATTTATCCAGAATATTATTTTATTGTAAATAATTGCTTTTATTATTAACAGAACACTAAGATTGATATCAGAGACAAGTACTAAAGCTCATGGTCAAAGACTTTGCCAGTAATCGTGGGCAAAGAAAATCTCTAGTGATTTCTCGTTATTAATCGTAATTCCTCGCATTTAATACGGCCATCGATGCGTATAAACTAAACAACCAGTATTAAAGGAAATAATATTTCAAGTTTTGTTCAGTGTGGAGTATGAAAAAATTGTTATTATTGTAAATTGCTCATTAAAGGATATGGTCAGAGATATTCTATTGTAGTTGTGTGTTTATTGCGAAGTATGCGGCATCTGGTGATTCCACCTGTGGTATTCCTCACCATACATTCAGAATTTCATTTATTGCTTCTACATTATTTAACGATGAAACATAAGACATGCCAGACAAGTGAATTAAGATTCTAAGCTTTAAAACAGTGGAAACCCCATCGAAATCTGCTTCATAGTTTCCGAGTGTTTATACAACAAATATATCCGGTTTTCGTTTTATAGATATATAAGAATAAGATAGATATAAAAAAAAATCTGAAGACTTTGCCATTATGCACGTCATAATTTTTACTGAAATTGAGGGCATACTATATACTTGTCAAATTCGAAAAAGAGCGAGGAAAATCTTGACTTTTCCCTAATTATAAGTTTGATAAAGCAACACATTATAGGTATTTATATATGTTAACTAAAACATGAGACAACATTTTTTTAAACTTTATTCAGCTTCTAACACCTGCAATTTAAGTTATCAAGAGTTATTCTCTTCTTCGCAGCTGTTACTGATTCCCAGGAATATGTTAAGCAGGAAACACATTTAGATGATTTATTGACTTCGTTAAAGTACATGAAAAATGGAAAGGCACCAGGGTTTGATGGCTTGTTAGTTGACTTCCGTAAAGTTTTCTGGCCAGTCCAGCAGGGTTTTTCAAAAAAAGTCGATTTCTCTTTGAAATATAATGAACTGCCGATGCGTAAATCTGTATTAGCTTTAATGCAAAAAAAAGGAGATTTATTTCTGATCACGAATTGGAGGCCGATTTCTCTACTTAATGTAGATTATAAGTTTATACCTAAGACATTGTCTAGAAAAATTTCATCAGTTTTAAATCTTATCTCTTATCTTTAAACGAGCAATTCTTGTATATAGATAAATATATATTTTGGATCTCGGAAACGGCTGTGACGATTTGAATTAAATATCATACTGAGATAACCTTTTTTTTTAAGATAACCCCTGCAGAAACCCATTTTTACAAAATACGAACAATTTTTTGCTCTTGTTATCTCGAAAACGGTTCTAACGCCATCTCGTAGACGATTCAGGTACCAGGAAACCTACTAAGCGTTTGAACCGCCCGCCGCCGAGTGCAGTAGCGTATTTTCTTGTTATATTTTATCTGTAGTGGTGTGGGGATTTGGTTAGTGTAATCTCTGAGTGTTTACATTTTGTAAACAGTGCTTGTTAGTAGCGTTTGAACCGCCGCCGAGTGCAGTAGCGTATTTTCTTGTTATATTTTATCTGTAGTGGTGTGGGGATTTGGTTAGTGTAATCTCTGAGTGTTTTCATTTTGTAAACAGTGCTTGTTAGTAGCGTTTGAACCGCCGCCGAGTGCAGTAGCATATTTTCTTGTTATATTTTATCTGTAGTGGTGTGGGTATTTGGTTAGTGTAACCTCTGAGTGTTTATATTTTGTAGGTAGTAAAGGTTATTTCGAGTTTCTGTTCCTTATTTCTGTTCTTTTTTTCTTTTACGTGTTTTTCGAAAGCAGAATGGCTAGGGACTGTGATTGCTGTGAGCAGACGCGAGCTGAGGTGGCTGATATGCGCGCACAGCTTGCAGCTGTGTTAGCGAAAGTTACACAGCTGGAAGCTGCCGTAAAAGGCTGCAGCAGATGTGATATTGGGGAGACTGAGGTAGCCATGGCTATCACAGATTCTCCCATATCGACCGTCGTACCTGCAACCCAGGCTGAAGAGTTGGAGGCCGTGCCGCGGTCGCCTGTCGGTGACTGGCGTATGGCATCTAGACTTCGAAGCCGCAGACCGGGGCAGTCGAACAGGCTTATAGACCAAGACGCTGAACTTGTTCGTCTGTCCAACCGGTTTGATGTATTGTCGGAGGCTGACCCAGTCCCACAATTGTCATCCTGCGAGTTGACGGCCCCCCAGCCCGCCAGGTCTGAGCATACACAGAAGGGCATACTGGTAGTTGGGAGCTCTAATGTTAGGCGGTTATTAGAGCCCCTTAGGGAAATGGCGGATTACTCGGGGAAGAAATCCAACGTCCATTCTGTGTGTATTCCTGGTGGCCTGATCCGAGATGTGGAACAGGCCATCCCGGATGCCATAGAAGGGACGGGGTGTAGCCAACTACAGATTGTGGCTCATGTCGGCACCAATGATGCTTGTCGCCTTGAGTTGGAGGTTATCCTCTCTTCCTTCCGGCGGCTGGCTGAAAGGGTGAACTCTGTGGCCAGTGTTCGCAAGATACCGGCAGAGCTAACCATCTGTAGCATCGTAGACAGAGTTGATTGTGGACCTTTGGTTCAGAGCCGTATTGAGGGGCTGAACCAGAGACTACGACGTTTCTGTGACGATATTGGCTGCAGATTCTCGATCTTCGCCATAGGGTCGAGTCTTGCAGGGTTCCTCTTAATAGGTCAGGTGTGCACTACACACGTGAATCGGCTACACGGGTGGCAGGGGCCGTGTGGAATGCACTGGGTGGTTTTTTAGGCTGAGGGAGGAAGACCCGAAACACAGTTACGGGCAACCCAATCAGATGAAACATCGGAATGTAGGAGCAATGTAAAAGAATCTCGACAGTTAAAAGTTCTCGTAATTAACTGTAGAAGCATTTGTAACAAACAACCGGAACTTGATAGCGTTATTTGTAGTACAGAAGCGGATATCGTTATTGGTACAGAAAGTTGGCTGAAACCGGAAATAAGTTCCGCCGAAACATTCAAAGATAGCATGAACGTTTTTCGTAAAGACAGATTACATTCTCCTGGAGGTGGGGTATTTATAGCTGTGAGTAAATTTCTCCCATGTAATGAAATAGACGTCGATACGATCTGTGAAATTATATGGATTAAATTCAATGATGCTGTGTCAAAATTTATCATAGGGGCCTTCTACCGTCCACCCGATTCCGACATAGCTATCGCCGAGGAGTTAAGAAATAATGTAAATAGTATAGCTAGCCGTTTTAAGGATCATGTTATAATTCTAGGAGGCGACTTCAATCTGCCGTATATTGACTGGCGGAATTACGTTCACATTACAGGTAGCAGGGATAAGGCAGCTTCTGAAGTAATTCTCGATTTGTTGTCAGATAATCATCTCGAGCAGCTAGTTAAAGAACCTACGCGGTGTCATAATGGTAGCGAAAACATTTTAGATTTACTGGTTACCAACAGGCCAGAATTATTCACCGACACTTCAACAACCACAGGAATAAGCGATCACAAAGTGGTAATTTCGACTATCAAATTAAGGACCAAGCGAAAAACGAAGAGAGGGCGGATTATATACAGATTCAGTAAGGCCTCAAAGGAGTGTTTTAGAACCTACCTGAGGAGTAATTACCATAACTTCTAGTCAACAAAGGACACCGTTGAAGAAATGTGGCATCGATTTATACATATAGTCAGGGAAGGTATGGAAACACATATACCGAAGCGGACAATAAAGGGGGAGAATGATCCACCATGGTACACATTCGAAGCCAAAAGATTACTCAAAAAACAAAGGAAAATACACGCACGCTCAAGAAGGAAGGAGTGTCTCAGCGATTTAGAAACCTTAGCTGAGTTAAGAGGACATATTAAGAATGTAATGAGCGAGGTCTTCAACGATTTTCATTCCAACATCCTCTCTAAGAGTCTCACAGAAAACCCGAAGAAATTTTGGTCGTACATACGAAAAGTTAATTGTACCAATAGCAATATTCCAGCACTAATTCGTGAAGGTTCCGAGGTTAATGAAAGCCGCGATAAAGCTAACGTACCAAATACTGTATTCAAAAATTCATTTACTGATGAAATAACGATAGTATTCCCGTTTTCCCACGCCGTGTCGAGTCGGTGATGGAATCATTACGAATAGATACTGCAGGTATCATAAAGCAATTAGAGCTCCTGAGTGGGGGAAAGCACCGGGACCGGATGGAATTCAAGTAAGAGTATTTTCAGAGTATGCTGCGGAAGTCGGGCCATTTCTGTCTGATATATTCAGTAAATCATTAGAAGAGCGAAAAGTACCTTCAGACTGGAAAATCGCACAAGTAACTCCGATTTTCAAGAAAGGTGATCGAAGTGATCCTGGAAACTATCGACCAATATCTATAACATCTGTTTGTAGTAGAGTTATGGAGCATATTATAAGCTCGAACATCATGAATTTTCTAGATGAAAATAATTTGCTTACAACAAATCAACACGGATTTCGGAAGAAAAGATCATGTGAAACACAGCTGGCCCTATTTACACATGACGTAATGAAAGTTATTGATGCAGGTTCACAAGTAGATGCAATTTTTTTAGATTTTCAGAAAGCCTTTGATTCTGTGCCACACAACCGCCTTTTAGCGAGGCTTCGAGCGTACGGTATATCGGATCAACTTTGTGAATGGATAAAGGAATTTCTAACTGGTCGGTCGCAGTATGTCGTTGTTGAAGGAGAAAGTTCTTCTAATCTAGATGTTACATCGGGTGTACCTCAAGGAAGTGTAATTGGACCACTTCTTTTCTTAATTTTTATAAACGATCTCGGAGACAAAGTGAAAAGCCTTTTTAGATTGTTTGCTGACGATGCAGTTATTTATAGGGAAGTGAGAAATATGGCCGATTGCTTAGAAATTCAGCGTGATCTGGATGTTATTTTGGCATGGTGCGCTGAGTGGCAACTTACTCTAAATTGTAAAAAGTGTAAGACAGTAAGCATAACTAACAAAAAGAATCCAATTGTTCAGAAATACGAGTTAAACATTATAGTTATTGATATGGTCGATTCTATGAAATACTTGGGAGTAACAGTACAAAGGAACATGAAATGGGATTTACACATTAATTCGTTAGTAGGTAGGGCAAATTCTAGGCTGCGGTTCCTAGGTCGAATCTTGAAAAATTGTAATGAACAAACAAAGGAGATAGCGTACAAATCTCTTGTGCGTCCACATTTGGACTACTGTTGTGCCATTTGGGATCCATTTCGTAAAGGGTTGATCGAAAGTATAGAGAAGTACAGAGAAGAGCTGCTCGATTCGTTACCGCTTGCTACAGTCCTTATGAAAGCGTCACAGAACTGATTAGTAGACTAGGCTGGGAGTCTCTGGTAGACAGACGACACACGTTTCGTTTAAACTTATTGGTAAACATGCGTACTCCCACTTTCACTGACGAGTGTAGTGAAATACTTCTTCCACCAACCTATTTGAGTCGGAAGGACAGGAAAGATAAAATTAGAGAAATCAGGTGCCGCACTGATTCTTATATGAATTCCTTTTTCCCTCGTACCATTAGGGATTGGAATGCACAACAAAGAGATTAGGTTTGGTGCTGAGCACCCTCTGCCACCCACAATTTTGTGAATTGCAGAGTATATATGTAGATGTAGATTTTCTCTTTGGTTTCAGGGAACTCATATGTTTAAATTAACAATTCACTGACCCATGCGAATATTTCGCACAATATCATGATCAATCACTGAATGGTAATATAATAATTAGGAAATAAGTAAATACAAGCATTTATTAATGAAAGGTATTTTATTTTAAAGAGTAGTAATAAATATCATTTTCACTGTAAGAAGCCGTTAGCATTAAATACTACATAACTGTAACACGCCGTTACCATTAAATACTACATATTTAATTGTAAAACATTTCAAAAGCAAAAATTTTAAAAATATTGGCTTTGTCAGAAGTCATTTTTTTTTCAACCTTCTTTACTTTACCTAACTTCTGTGAAAACAATATTAGCGGTTGTAATGTGATCATCGTTGATTTTATGATTGTATTGTATCTACAAACTCGTGAAAAAGCCACATACATGTATCTATAGGAAAAAACAGGTTATTATAAATATAATTCTGTGTTTTGAAGCCTCTGACCTTGATCTTTTTTTAATGTTCAAATTGTTTTCTTATCATTTAGAAAGGCAGGGTAGGTGGTATGAGGTTAATGCGAGGTAATAGCATAGTTTTATCGCAGTGAATTAATTTAACACTGGTGATGTACTCGTCTAAGAGAAATACCACTAACCTTGCACCTTTAATTAATCCTTGATTAGTTTTAATATTTCTGTTTAATATAATAATAGAATTTTTATTTAAAAGAAATTTATGAGGTGGTAAACCGATTTGTTAATAAAGTTTGTAATATGATTTTACAGCAAAAAAAAAAAAAAAAAAAAAAAAAAAAAAAAAAAATTCTTCGATTTGGTATTTCGGAATCGGCTCTAACGTAATCTCGTAGGATTCAGGTACCAATAAGCCAACTGATTTTAGTTAAACTTCTCTTTGCAGGGAACTGTGCCCTTAAAAATGCCTATGAAGCCTTAAAAAAAAACCTTTAACTTTAATCAAACTTTACTAACAAACTTGCATATTGAACATAAATCGAAAGATGCGGAGTGATGATCGGTCACCCCGGTACTGAAGTAATTAATCCTGATCAAACCTATTGCGTACCAGGTCGATCAATATTCTCTGACCTACATCAATTTAGTGTTGTTGTCAACGCGTCTAATAGCGACAAAATAGCGCTATCAGTTTTGTCCCTAGATCAAGCTGGAGTCTTCGATGAATATCTGTTCTATTCACTACGAATATTTGGCTTTCCACAGGAAACCCATAAACACATTCAGACATAAGCAAAATTTATAAGTGGAGGACCAGATAAAATAAAAAATTATGGTGGTGGGCCGAAAAAAAAATGAACAAAACAAATTTTTATAAGTGATAAATTGTTTTCTTGATTTTTACATCACACAATGGTAAAAAACTTACAAAAAGTTAAAAAAATTGATTATTCTTTGGAAGAGTACGAAGGCTTGTGCGACTGAGCTTCTAAAAGCTGTTCATAATCCGGTAGAAACAGGGATAAGCTGAATCGCAGTTGTGAAGCTAAATGGTGGTCAGCCAATCGGTTTCTAACGCTGTTTTTGGGAAGATTCATAGAAGAAAACACCTGTTCACAGATATAGGAAGATGCAACATCGCAATTATGTTCTGAGCGTGAGATTTCAGGTTTGGGAAACATGATTTTGACGGGACCTTGTAGAACTGAATTTTAAAAACGCTGAGAAAAGTTGCTTCAGTTCACTGTTACATTGCAACTCAATCAGTTCGAGCTGCAATTCTGGTTAGACTGATTCACAATCCACGTTAAATGGCATGCTGAAAATGTTCAGGTCCTGTTCGATAACTTTGAAGTCTTGGAATCTTCATTCAAATTCTTCATAAAAACATAACAGGCTTCACAATACCGATCTACAGATATCTACTACGGCACTACGCAAACTTAGTTAATATTAGATGCGATAATACCGTACATAAAACGCAATGAAAAGGAAACTGTTATTCTATTCTAGCTTCGCAGAAAATACATTTTCTCCTATGTGTAATTGTAGTGATTATTCAAAACCATATCGCGGGCCGGACTGAAAAGCCCAAAAGGCCACAATAGGCCCGCGGGCCGTACTTTAGCCATCAATGCATTAAGACTTTGTACCTTGGTGCACAACGTCTGGTACGAATGAGGAACTATGTTCTAGCTCCGTTGGCGTTAATAAGAGGATTGCGACAAGGAGACACACTATCAGGAGTCTTGTTTACAGTTTCTATAGAACCGTTATTATATGTGTAGTGCCCCCACCTGGACACCGGTAAACCTATGGGGACCTATGGCGAACCTGGCAGCAGGCCGAGCGGAGACTTGGCCAGATTCGATGAGAGGAATGAGCGAATGGGTAAGGATCGATCATAGTAGTCGATCTGGGATCGGAGGGAGACATCCGTGGTAGGATCATCAGGGTGAATGATTTCATAAACATGTCATATATACAATATTTACTATCACGACTGTACAAAATTTACAAGTGGTATGCTGAATACGCAAGGTGTTATTGGGCTACCTTCAGACATCCTACTATGACATATACTGAATACTGAAAATAGGTTGATTATTGTAACTGCATGGGTGTGACATTTACTTGGGGACAGCAAGAGCTTCTTCGACTGTGGGCGATTATCTATACCAGAAATCCCCAGCTTAGACATTGTAGAGGACCCTAGCTCCCTATCTACAATTCAACGACGGCTTTCCATGTCCAACCATAACCTACAGCAGAGCCAACCTGTTATGCGCTGTTCATCTTCTTCGTGTGCGACGCCACCCCGCGGCCACGGCCGCCAGACGCGGCTCGACGTCTGCGTCCCCTCTGCTCCGACTGTTGCTGGCTGCGACTGATTGATGAAGACAATACAAGACAAGACACTCTCCGATACCTGTGCAAAGGTTTTTACACCACCTCCCACTACGGTCCTAAAGTGGAGGGGCAAATGGTAGCCAATGATGAGGCCGATGCATGCCGTCATCTGTCCTCCTTAGCTCGACCATTGCGCACTTTTTCCCTACTGTCAGCGCTCTAAATCCTCGGTCGATGCCTCTGTCTGGTTTCTTAACATGCTACTTGCTGTCCTCATTTCATAATTGACAAATATTTAACTTATGAGCCAAGCGAACAACTGCGTTCGCTACACCTCCCTACCCTCAATAAGTTTTGGCTCCACTCCAAAACACATCTCAAGCCTAATTTACATTCTCATCTGTAAAAACAAATTTCCTTAAAATCTAATTACAAATTTTCCTTACAAGTAAATACAATTTCTTTTCATACTGAGTACATTTCCTTGGTACATGTTCTGTCTGTTCTGATTTTGCCAAAATGCTATGTGTGTCTGTGTTACATTCTGTGAATCTACATGTTATAATGTATATAATGTTTATTAGTGTTCTTCTGTGTATCAAAATTACTCTTTTCTCTCTTGTGGTACGTTGCAATGTTCACGTGTACATCGTGTACTGATTCTACTTGTTTAATTTGAAGCGATCGCAACAGACGAAAGCGTCCCCTCGTATGTGCGACATTGTTTACTTCCGCAACCAGGTGACTGGTCTGGCTAGCGCTGAGCGTGCACTCTCATCGCTGGCGAGACTGTAGAAGGCCTTGCATGTGTCAGCAGGGCCGTCGCTCCCGCTCGTAATATCTAGAACACTCGTAGTGTACAATTAGCACAGAATACTTTTTAACTTATTACAACAACAGAACATTTTACTAACTCATTTTTAAGTTTTCTACAACAATAAATTATCATAACACAGACATTATTTCTTTCTTGTATTCCTGCAGACAGTCAATGTTTGTTTGATATTTATTTTTTCGCTTTTAAGCAACTCCTAGTTGTGAACATTTGTTATTACAGACCCCCACAATAACATTTACTCACAATTAGTCTTAATACACAGTAAAATACCTTAGGCTTTCAACTTATAGTACAGCTCGTATCCGTTACATATTCTTTGCATATTTCATATTTTTCTCTCTTTATAATATTAGGTAATGACTGTTACGGAAGTATCTTACCAGCTCTCTTATAATTAAACTCCAATTAATGTGTCCGCTAAACCTTCGCACCACTTCGCTATTACTCTGGAAATTACGGATTATTACCTCGATATTGCAATGATTACTCGGAGTTACTTGTACCTTCTTCCTTCAACAATTAATGTTATTGCGTTATTTTTTTAACTCTCTGAAAGCTATGACCTCTCAAGATCGCGACTAATTCCTCGGGATTTAATTTATTTACCTATTTTACATTTGCTTATAGTTACAACGTTTTAACCTTTAATGATCGTTCTGTTTACTCGCACTCTATCACACGGCAGTTGTGAATTGAAAATACAACCTCCATTACAGTACTTGCAATATTTCATTTTCACCAGAATTTCTACCACTTAATCTCTGTTCTACATATATAATCCCGTTTAACATTTTCTCACTCGTATTTACCTCGTGCTTATTAAAGACCTACTTGTTATTAATTGGATTATGCCTCTAAAACAATTCTACTTTGCTATTCTTATCCTTGTTACTTATATATGATATTTATTATGCTATAGAGGATTTAACAGATATATACATTGTTTCACGGTTTACCTTTGTAATATTGCCGTGTTAACTCATTTGATTCTCTTCCAACTCTGCTTACAACTAACATAGGATTTTACTGCGCCTGGCGATTTGCAACCCGCCACCACAATTTGAACTAGTTACACATTCACTGACCTCACTTGCACAGCAATTCTACACTCTTCATATTTCCACAGGTAAAGTTCCGTTCAAGGTGACCCAACATAACTTTGTTTTTATGTTGGCAAAACTTCCCTAGAATCGCTACCTCCGGCACTGAAGTGTTACACTCGCGTACACTACCTAGTACGGAGTTCTCTGAATTTTTTCGTAACACTTCCCTCGTGTACGAATTAATAATTGCGGCTCCCTAACCCTCGCTAGTGGCTGGTTTCCGGTCAATTATCATCTCACACCCGCACTTACCTTGCGGACTATTTCTTACTCCCGGGATCCCCAACAATTTTTTTCTCCCCGGCAAATAAGTTCTCACGCGGCTTTTCCTCCGTCACCGCTTCTTCCAAATCCACTTCCCCGTATTCTACAGTCTCACATTTGAGTGAACACACTGTATCATCCGGGCTTCAACCAGGAACCTCCAATATTCCTGTCATGGAAGACATCGCTTGTACCTGCCCAGGTTAAGTTCGCGACCTCCCTTCTGTTGCTTCACCAAACATTGCCCCGTCAGCATAAGGACACCGCCGACCACTGACGCAATGCTTCATAATTTGGCGACCTCTAGTCACCTCCACTTATTACCAAGAATCCCTCCTCTTGATAATAAACTGCAACTCTTCGCTGCGCCTCGAATACCTCCCTCCTTCTTTATTTTCCTTTTGACGACCTTCATTCGTCTTCGCGCCAATCAGCTGGTAACGTCTTCTCTGACTGTTACGCTGATCCAAAATACTCCTGTCTACCACAGTGCACTATTTCCACCTTGACCAAACTCTTATTTATACACTACCAATTTTTGCACATTTTCCAATCGGAAAATTATCGTGGAACACTCATAGTGAACTGCACTCCTCCATGACTTCTCATGACGACACCTTCGTCACCTCCTACATATGCTACCACTTTAAATTATTGCATCTTTCCTCGACACAATTTCATCTACCACTTATTCTCTATGTATTTATTTCTCTCTCTTAGCACTCACGACCCTTCACTTAATCTGTCTCCTCGCTGATGCGTATTATGATTATATTTGTGCGTCGCTTACTGCTGCCCTCGTTAACTTATTTTAATTTATTTTACTGCTCTATGTTTGCGTTATGCCATGTTAAATTTGTTGATAATTCATTTAATAGGCGCTGAATCGTATTCGCCCTTATTCACATTTCCTAATCGCTTAATATCACATTGCACCATCTTATTAAAGTTTCATTTAACACAACATTATTTTTTTCCAACTACTTGGGTTCATATATCTTCAAGTCTAAACTTTCATCATGACCAATGACAAATATAACTCGTGAACGATAATCTTTACAATAGTTGAACACTCTTATAGTAGTTACTTACAACCACGCTATAATTCATCTTACTAAAAATTCAAATTTTTTTACGTCATTCTTTCTACGATTTCATTAATTACATCGACTGTAAATTTTCAATTTTTTTTAAAATGCGATTAATATTAGCTATTCCAATTGAGTCGTTCCTTCGTATTTCACTGCAAGTGAATCTTTTTACTTAACTACCCTTAAATTCCTGATAACTTACGATAATGCGTTCATTTCCTATGTTCAACTAACATGCTGACTTTTTGATTTGTGTTTTTCTTTCCTCCCGAGTTTTTACTTACTCCGTGGAGTACTGTTTATTACTGTTATTAAAGGAACTCTTAAGCGATTACCCACTTTCAACTGGACGAAGTAATTCATCACTGCTAGTATGCATTAATTTGCAGTGAGTCTAATTCTGTATTAGTCATTCTAACTCCCGATTACAGTTTCTTTGTATACTACCGTTTAATAACTAGTATGGACTTGAAATATTATTTTATAAAGAGTGCTGTTCCTACTGGCTTTCTTTACTAATTATAATCTTAACTAACAGATCATGCTTCACCGAATTTAATAACTCCTGATTTTTTACATTTCTACTGAAATCGTAAAATGGTTACAATAATGGAACATTCTTTTACGTCTTAACTTGTTTCCTTAATTTGAGCGTTCATATTCTAGTCACTTACATTATCGTGACATCAGAAAAAATATTATTTTAATCAACAATTTTACTAACTCACATCTTCGACAATTACTAATTCAGGATTCCACAATCAACACATTTCCCTTTTAAAATTTCTGAAACAATTGCATTATGTTGGCAAGGCACTGAATCGTTGGCTTACGCGAGATTACGTAATATTCGCTTACTTAATGACAAATATTTCATCAATTTACTGGCTGCTTGTTTAACTGGGCTCAATTTTCATGAAATTACTTTTCTACATTTATTTATAATACTCAGTTTTACCAACATTATGCACTATTGCTTCTGCATTTAAATTAACAAAATTTACTTTAATGATTGTTCATTCCCAATTTGCTTTCACCAGATTTTCTCATAACTGTATATTTTAATCTTATAATTCAAGCAACTGAGGATAGACTCATTACATCCAATTCGACTTCTTCACATAACTTTCATGGAACTGCGCTTTTAATCACTAGCGTTACACATTTTCTGAAAGTTAATAAAGCTGAATACTATTCCTTAGCAACTTAATGTGACAAAATAATTACATGGGCATGAATACTTTCTTAATTTAGAGCTTCTTTGAGACATTGCTACTTAGATCTTGCGATATTTCTCCTGCGCCTATTGCTTGCGTCACTTACGTCAGAATCGTAGCCTCCTTAGGATCTGCTTACAACGGTTCGCTCACCGCTGTCGCTGCGTCGACATGTTGCCATTCACCTGCGTGCTGACTGTTGTTTTTCAGACGCTGCTTCGCTGTCCCGCGCCCTCGGAACCTCTGATATTACGCTAACTCTTCTGCGGCTGTACCGTATGGTTGGAACATGGCCTAATTCTGCTTGCATATTTTCTCTTTAATTACCACATACATAACAAGCCGTGACGTCTGTTCTCGACGTAAGGGCTGTGCATGCTGGAATCCCCTACTGAAGACGAATACTCCTCGATCCCCTATAATACCCTCACAACGACGATATTGCTCCAACAGCTGACCCCGGTGTGCTGCTGGTCTTTAACCCCACATCTGAACAGCACTGTAGTGCCCCCACCTGGACACCGGTAAACCTATGGGGACCTATGGCGAACCTGGCAGCAGGCCGAGCGGAGACTTGGCCAGATTCGATGAGAGGAATGAGCGAATGGGTAAGGATCGATCATAGTAGTCGATCTGGGATCGGAGGGACACATCCGTGGTAGGATCATCAGGGTGAATGATTTCATAAACATGTCATATATACAATACTAGCTGGTACCCACAACTTCGTTCGTGATTGTAAAGAATTCATATTGACAGCTATAGACATCTGACCACCATAGTGCACGATGGGAGACTCGATACTGTTACCACACACAAATACCAGTCTTCTGCGCTATGTAGCTCCGGCAGCAAAGTAAAATTTACGGAAACACACAAGTCTTTGGATGAAATACGAAAATATTCATGATCGACCAATTTCAAACACCATATCTCACACACTCCCACAGTTACCGAATTTCGGGCAACCTTGTGATCGATGGGAGACTCTGTGTTACTACCACACAAAAACGCCAGTGATATGCGATTGATAGTTTTCACTTAAAAGTGATACACCGTGACACATGCGTCTTTGGCAGAAATATGAAAGTGCCGCAGGTCGACCATTTTCATCCCCCATATCTTCCAAACTCCCATAGCTACAGACATCTAACAACCATAGTGCACGACAACAGACACGATTCTACTACCACACATAAACACCAATGCTCTATGCTATATAGTCGTGGCAGAAAAGTGAAATCTGCGGAGACACATGCCTTTCGTCGAAATACGAAAATATCCTTGGTAGGCCACTTATCTACCACAGTACCACAGTTTCTGAAATTCGGCCGCTGTTGTGATCGAAAGGTGACTCTGTGTTACTGCTACACACAAACGCTAGTTATCTGTGATCTGTAGTTTTCGCTGAAAAGTGATACACCATGACACTTTTGTACACAGAAGTATGAAAATGCCACAGGTCGAACACTTTCAACCCCCATATCTCCCACACCCCCATAGCAACCGAAATCTAACAACCATAGTGCACTACATGAGATACGATTCTACTACCAAACACAAACACCAATGATCTATGCTGTGTAGTTGTGGCAGAAAAGTGTTATATGCGGAGACAGTCGAAATACGAAAATATCCTTGGTCGGCCACTTACAACCACCATATCTACCACAGTACCACAGTTTCTGAAATTCGGCCGCTGTTGTGATTGAAAGGTGACTCTGTGCTACTACTACACACAAACGCCAGTTATCTGTGATCTGTAGTTTTCGCTTAAAAGTGATACACCATGACACTTTTGTCTTTGGCAGAAGTATGAAATTGCCACAGGTCGACCACTTTCAACCCCCATTTCTCCCACACCCCCATAGCTACCGACATCTAACAACCATAGTGCACTACATGAGATACGATTCTACTAAAAAACACAAACACCAATGATCTGTGCTATGTAGTTGTGGCAGAAAAGTGACATATGCGGAGACAGTCGAAATACGAAAATATCCTTGGTCGGCCACTTACAACCACCATATCTACCACAGTACCAAAGTTTCTGAAATTCGGCCGCTGTTGTGATCGAAAGGTGACTCTGTGTTACTACCATACACAAACGCCAGAGATCTTTGATCGATAGTTTTCGCTGAAAAGTGATACACCATGACACTTTTGTCTTTGGCAGAAGTATGAAATTGCCACAGGTCGACCACTTTCAACCCCCATATCTCCCACACCCCCATAGCTACCGACATCTAACAACCATAGTGCACGGCAGGAAAGACGATTCTACTACCACACACAAACACCAAAGGTCTATGTTATGTAGTTGTGGCAGTAAAGAGAAGTATACGGAGATACGAATTTTTGGTCGAAATATGAAAAACGCCCTGCACTGACCAACTTTAATCATTATATCTCCCACATCCCCACAGCTATCGGCATTCGGACAACGTTGTGCACGACAGGAAACTCCATGCTACTTCCACCCACAAACATCAGTGAACTGTGCTAGGTAGTGGTGGCTGAAAAGTGAAATATAGGAAAAAACACGTCTATTTTTATATATGTATAAGATTTACTATCATGACTGTACAAAAATTTACAAGTGGTATGCTGAATACGCAAGGTGTTATTGGGCTACCTTCAGACATCCTACTATGACATATACTGAATACTGAAAATAGGTTGATTATTGTAACTGCATGGGTGTGACATTTACTTGGAGGACAGCAAGAGCTTCTTCGACTGTGGGCGATTATCTATACCAGAAATCCCCAGCTTAGACATTGTAGAGGACCCTAGCTCCCTATCTACAATTCAACGACGGCTTTCCATGTCCAACCATAACCTACAGCAGAGCCAACCTGTTATGCGCTGTTCATCTTCTTCGTGTGCGACGCCACCCCGCGGCCACGGCCGCCAGACGCGGCTCGACGTCTGCGTCCCCTCTGCTCCGACTGTTGCTGGCTGCGACTGATTGATGAAGACAATACAAGACAAGACAAGACACTCTCCGATACCTGTGCAAAGGTTTTTACACCACCTCCCACTACGGTGCTAAAGTGGAGGGGCAAATGGTAGCCAATGATGAGGCCGATGCATGCCGTCATCTGTCCTCCTTAGCTCGACCATTGCGCACTTTTTCCCTACTGTCAGCGCTCCAAATCCTCGGTCGATGCCTCTGTCTGGTTTCTTAACATGCTACTTGCTGTCCTCATTTCATAATTGACAAATATTTAACTTATGAGCCAAGCGAACAACTGCGTTCGCTACATACGTATGCAGAAAACGTTTAAGCAAATGTTGCTTTCAGGTCGCAATGTCACTGAGACCGATTGTCGTATCAGCTTACTCTAACGATGTGGCTGTGTTCATCACAAAAAATGAAGGGTTTCTTGAATTCCAACAATCATACAATATAAACGTATCAGCATTTGGGTCATGTCTAAATTACAAAAAATCAACTGGTCTCTTTCTAGGCAAATTGGAAAAAGAGGAAAGACAGACCATTAAATTACGAATGGAAAACAGACCGAATTAAATATCTTGGTGTCTATTTTAACATCACAGAAAACTATTCACAACAAAATTGGGAGATACTCATCAACAAAGTAAGAATCTGCTTTCGTCATATCACTTCACTATGAAGTAGCAAAATAATATTCAATCAACTCATAGGAGACAAATTGGTGTACGCAAGTTCAGTTTTACAACCCCTAATGAATTTGTAGACACGATTAACAAAATTTTTATAGAAACAATAACCTAAGTTTTGGCAGACGGTTATTAAAAACTCGGAGAAACGTATTGCGAAATGTATTAGTCAAATAAATAACAGTGATCCGTTTTCGAAATTATAGTCTCAGTCATCTAAAGTGAAGTGCATTTAATTATTTTAAAATCTTAACCAAATACTCTCATAATCTAACCAGAGTAACGTATTCATATAACGAAAGAAATAATTAAAAATGACTTATTCGTTTCTTCTTATAACCTTTTCCATAATAAATTCCTACTACCATTATATACGATACCCTTAGTTTTTGATACATGTGTTAGCTATTAAATGAGATTTAAGATAACTTTTTTATCATATTTAAATCATCAAGGATATGACTATTTACTGTATAAGCAATGTGACACTCGCAATTCAACAACGATATTATTGCCGTCAAATAGTAGTGAGCAGTGATATTAGAAATACTGAAGCAGGGGAAAAAAATTAATTCAAGGCAATTATATGTCACAAAGTTAAAATTAGTACGTTCGTTTAAATTTACATATTTATTTTTATTTATCTACGACAACCAGACGCAGAAATTAATGTAAGGAGAAGGGTTTTCGATATTTACGCTATTTTATTTGCATCAGTTGTAAGAACTAGGTTAAACCGTAACCTAAGAATTTTTTGGCACACAATAAGAAACAATGAAGTTTATTAAAAACTCAGAGAATCGTATATACGTAATCGCGATATGTATCAGTCAAATAAATAACAGTTATACGTTTTCGAAATGATAGTCTCCGTCATCTAACGTAAAATGCATTTATTTATGTCAAATCGTAACCAAGTGCTCTGACAATGTAACCAGAGCAACGTATTGATATAACGAAACATATAATTAAAAATGATTCTTTTCCTTACAAGCTTTTCCAGAATAAATTCCTACTACCATCATTGAGCTGATAAAATGAAAACCTTTCTAACAGCTCAATTCATAATGGCGATTCTACAATGATATTCTTGCAGCGATATTAGAGATTATTTACACAGTTTAATCATGGAGCAAAGAAAAGAGAGGAGACCACGTAAGGGACCTTCTCCATACAACGACGTGACGCCGAGTGGAGAGCGGTGGAGTGGGGAGGTCGCCATATTGGTAGGGTCAAGAAACACAAGGAATGTATACGGAACGGAAGAATTTCTTCGTTTTTAATCATCGCACTACTAAAAATGAAGTCTTATGGGGTCACATTTATAAATACCCTAATTTATATAACCAACAAACATTAGAATTTAAGAAAAACAAGCTGTCAAATAATTTTTGATAGGAATTTTGTATGCAGAGATAAAACTTATTTTTTCTGCCTACAGCCGCAAATAAAAAAAATAAAAAACCCAGAAGACTGGAGGGTCATATTGCTATTTTGAAATAATTGAATAAATCCCTAGTACTCATAAGGACTGAATTTTTTTTCACATTCTAGACATTTAATTCTAAATGTATCTTCTTATGGGAACTTACTTGGTGCGAATCAGCATCGTGGGTGAATGGTTTACCTTCTGGCTTCACATTCAGGGGATGTGGGTTCGAATCACCGTGCAGCCACCTAGATTTGGGTGTTTGACAGTTGCCCCAAATCACTCCAGGTAAATACCTGGATGGTTCTGTCAAAAGAGCATGGTCGAATTCCTTTCCGTTCCTTGACACCTGCCTTTTCACACCTCTAATGACCTCAACGTCGACGAGACGTAAAGCCATAAGAATAAAAAGTTTTCCCCAAATCACTCCAGGTGAATTCCTGGATGGTTCTGTCAAATGACCATGGCTGAATTCCTTCCAAGCTGCCCTTACCCGCCTCTAATGACCTCAACGTCGACGAGACGTTAAGCCATAGGGAAAAAAGTTTTCCCCAAATCACTCCAGGTGAATGCCGGGATGGTTCCGTTAGTAGGTCATGGCCGAATTCATTCCCCCCATTATTTTCCCATTTCTAATGTCCTAGACCCAAGAAAAGGGTTGATTGTTGAAGGTTTGAATGTTAATATCTTGACCTAACATTTTATAACAATCGCAACTGGGAAAAGCACATTGGGAATATGGTAGGAAAATTTTACAAAAGGGTGATAAGAGGATATTACAGACAAGCTGCGGAATTGGATTATGAAACTCTGGTCAGACCATTGCTTGAATATGGTGGTGCAGTTTGGGATGCACATTCTAGGTATCAAACAGAGGATTTGGAGGGCATGCAAAGAGCAGCTGAATTTGTTAGTGCAAATTATTGCAGGAGTCAAGATTCGATATGATAAAAGCACTGTATTGGGAGGAAGGAGGGGAAGAGCATGCTGGGAGTGTTCAAGGCATATATTGGTGGTGGAGTGTGAAAAGATATTGGTGGAATAATTAGTAGTAGTCTATGGAAGGGAAATGACAACGATATTCACAAAATGGCATTCTATTTCAAACATAAGGTAGTGGGGACATTTCCTTTAGTGGGTGTAGGTGTCAGGGATTTGAATAAATTAGCAAGTGATGAATAGTATACCAAAAATAATACAGGAATTTAAAATTACAATTTGTCAATTGCAGAATTATATGCAGGAGCATTAAACTCTCAAAGTATATAAGATAATTAAAAAAATAATAAGAGGGTAATTAGATTAGTAGCGGAATTGTGACTAGATTATGTGTTCCACTTCAACTTAAAATTATTTTTAAAAACAGGAATAGTCAATTTCTGTAGGTTTAATTCTTTAGAACTCTTCATAAAAGAGCACAATTATCTCTTATATTTGCAAAATCTTGAGCATAGCTGCGCGTCAGCAACGGTAAATTTTTTTTTTATATTAGCATAAAGTCACGAAAACGCCACCAGTTGCTTAAAAGTTTTTTATTCTTATATTTGCAATAATTTAAAGATCTCAACTACATCAGTAAGTGTGCATTTCAAATATTAACCAAAAATGATTTGTATTTATTTTGAAAGAGGTTCGAATACAATACAATACATTCAATTTCCATTGATACCAATATAAGAGACTGGCTCTGTGGGATTTCGAAAGTTGTCAATTCACAGATAAACAATTGCATATTAAAAAAATACATACACCAGAAGATGTATAGGCATAGCATACATAGTACATTAAACAACTGCATAGCAAAATAACACATTTACCAGAAGCTGTACACTCATAGCATACATGGTACGTTAATTATGTCAACTACATTTACACAAACTACTGGCAGTTTATTGAAAATGTATGTAGAAAATGCTCCTCATTCTCTAATCAAAATTGATAAAATTCTTAAAGAAAGAATTTATTGACTTTTAAACAAAAACAATCTTGTGTATTTATTCCTAATGGAATCTCCTTTCTTTACATAGTTCTTGCCCCACAAGTTAAACCTAAGTGATAAATAATTTCTTATAACTACATTTTCTCTCTGTCTTGTTGATGACAGTGATGTTCTATCCATATGATCATTTGAAAAATGAGCTGAACATAAAAAACTGAAATTAGTTGGCATACAATTTTGCCTCCTGCAAGCTTTGATCCATTTTGATCGTAAATCTTCATTCTTTGGAAGCCTGTATCAAAGAAAAAATATTCTATGTAATGGCTACACAGCAGTAGTTCTTTTTAATATGAATAAGTAACAAAACTGTTTGTTCCTAAAGTCCTTAAATTTTGGTTTATGTTCAAATAGATTATATTTCCACATTCCATTTCAGTAATTTTAAAATCTTTGATGGGAAAGATTACAAAATCAAGAAAATTAAGTCTAGATCTATTTAAAAACAGAAGCAAGTCTTATATTAAATTTTAAAAATAGCCTAGCACAATGGTAAGGACTTTAAAACAATTGAAACCTTCAAAAGAATTCATAGCTTACTCAGAAGATATTGCAATGGTAGTGGATACCCATTTAAATTCGCCAACAGCATTAGTGTAAGGGGATTCTATCATTACCTTGGTGCAACAATCTGATGATGAATTCTTAAGGAACTCAATGAGAAATCTAAAATATATATTGATATTTCGCTTAGTTCTCGAGATATAATGTCTCAAAAGTGAGGTGGTTAGATCGAAAAGCAGCCTGGACCAAAAGGAAAAAGAACTAGGCGAGATATCAAAAAAATTTGTTCGTTACTTTCAATTAATTTCGTTAAGTTACATAAGAATTCATAATCGCGGTAATGATAGAACTGGCCAGTTCAATTATCTTGCTACCTTATATCAAAAGTCGCAAGCTTGTGTCACCAACAACGTGCTCAATAAATGACTAATAACAAATAAATAATTTGTTCCTTATGCTATAAAAAGAATATTGTGCAACAAGTTGCATTTCAACCTAATCACAATTTGACTTAATGTTGCCGCTAAAGAGTTAAACGACTCAAATGCAACCAAACACTTTAAACGTATTGCGAATTACATTTCAGAAAACAACAAAATGAACTTCATTACGATTACTAGATCGCATATCACAAATCATCACAATTAATTTCATCAAACACTTTCAACATAAATTAGGTACAACTGAACTAAAGCACATAGAATAATGTATTCGCTTCATCGCGATGTAATCTTGATCCACATGTGAAAAATAGTAAGATAAAATAGTTCTCTGCATCAGCAAATATTTGATAACACCGTCGTCCTATTGAGAGCTGTGTATAAACTTTTTTAACAGCATTGTAAATCTCTAAGGACATGTATTATGTCTTGCAGACGCCACACTATAAATACTTGAAGAACAATTATTTCAACGTGACTTACCTGTGGAATGTTATTCCAGGTTGTTTTTGACTTGTTGTGTTTGTGCAACCATAGGAACACAATTTGGCATAATAAACACCTTGAAATATCCGAACATGAAATATTCACAGCAGGAAGCTAATGAAAACAGACCAATGTTTTGAACTCACAAAGATGGGGGCTCCAGAGACAGGCTGCTTCACAGTTTATGCGACACCTGGTCTCCCCTCTATTCCTACCTCCATGGTCTTATGCACCGATGAAATCCTTATAGACCAGAGCTATAAACTACAATTAAAACCAGAGACGGCAGATAACAGCATCTTTAATGCCAACCTTCTGCCACTAAAAACAGTAGCATAACTAACATATCGATGTGACATATCCTCCATTGATATAAATTTGACTTGAAATTATTTTTCTTAAAATGACACATACGACCTCGCATAAGGTTTCATACAGTAATAAAAGCAAATAACAAAAAGAAAGAACTAAAGCAAACGCGTTATAGTTAATGTCGGTAGTAATTGATACTATTTTTCTGAGTCAAGGTGTCTGTAATCAGAAATTCAACTGAAACTATCACTAACGTGAAACATTAACTGAGACAGCAATAAGTAACATATTTGAAGCTTCTTTTGCATTTCAGGTTTCATCGTTTATTTGATCTTCATCACGCTGGCCCTACATTTCTTCCGACACTTGATTTGTCAGATGCCCCTGATATAAGGTGATCAGATTTTAAAATTGGTAAAGCGGGACACGATTGACAGGGGGGGGGAGTAGAGGGAGGGAGTAGAGGGGGGGGCAGTAGAGGTGGGGAGTAGAGGGGGGGAGGTGGGGGAAGGGTATTGTTTAAAAAGTTGGTCTATATGGAGCAAAAAATTCTTTATAGAACGCAAAAATAGTATTTTGATACATTTTTTAATTTCAACAGAAGTACAATTTACAAATATAATACATTAAAAATTTATGCATAGTATAATTTTATTCTTTGGCATATATGTCATTTGAGTGAATTTATTTCGGTAGATTGCTGTCATTATTTAAAACCTCGTGAAATTATTCACAAGACTTTGTTAAATTATATTTCACACATAATATCACTTTCAAAGTCTCAGCACTTAATTGTGAATTTTCTGTGGTCCAAACTTACTGTAGAAAAAAACGCAGCATTGGTTCCTGATAAGGGGGCGTCCCTTAATGACGTGTGTTTTTCCGGCCTAATTCGCCTCTATAAAATACAATAAAAATAATACGAGTACTGTTTGGTAAATTCAAGAATAGCTGATTTGTTGACATCACTTGTTTAACTAGCACGCAGCACGATGTGTATCGTCTGAAAGGCGTTTACAAAATCTTTTCGTCGTTGCCAGTGTCGAAAAATGCAATTGTTCATTAAGTCTAAACAATGGTAGTCGAATGCTAACAATTGATAAATTATGCGACCTTTGATAAGCAGTTCTTGAAAGCATTTCTCGATAGTCAGCTCTCAACAATTATTTGTTGTTATTAAACTTTAGCATTGTAAAATTAACAAAAAATAATATAAAACTCATATCTTGGCAAAATAGCCTAATGGCCGCCGAAAGCATGGGTGCCAACTTAGGGGTTTTCCCCCTAAATTTAGGGGGTATACATGCGTGATGGGATTTTTTTAGGGGCTTTATAATTTTAGGGGAATTTTTAGGGGTATGTTTTTGTAGATACTTTATGATTTCTTGTATTTATTTGTTGAATATTTAAATAGCGACATCAAATCCTCGTATAGATTCTCGTTACTAAGAATTCTGACTTCTCTATGACTGAATATATTTTTCTGATTACAGAATAAAATATTTGTTTTGAAAAAGTGTTAGAGCAGTGGGACGAACTAAAATTGCTAAGACTGAAGACAAATGTTACATGGCAGAACAGCTTCATGATATCATGAGGAGACTACCATTGAAAGCTTTTTTGATTTTTCTGAAAAACGAATTGAAAAGTGTGATACAATTAAATATACTTTTTCAAAGTGACAATGTTGAACCCACTAAATTATTTGAAGATTTATTTTTATTGTACAAAAACTTGCTAAAACGTCTTATTGCAACTTCACAATTGAATAAATCGTTGGATTGTGAACTCGTGGAATTCAATTTCCAGGAATATATAATGCATACCACATAAATGTATTTCGGCTATGATTTTCAAAACATATCACAAGAACTTTAAGCAAATGACTTATTAGATGTCGGAGAAAGATGAAGAACTTTTTATGTTGTCTAGTAGAACAGATCCAAAAACGGCTTCCATACAATTTAGCAATATTGAAAATGGTTGCTGATTTGCACCCAAAGTCAAATCTAACATAAAACCAATAATAAATTACATTCAGCGGACTCATATTTATGGCAACAATTGCCACTTCAGCTGATTTTTATTCAGAAGTCTACGATGATTCTGATGCAGCTGGCTGGAAACGTTTTGAAAACGTCTCAAAATTTGGGCTAACATTAATTACAGTTCCAATTTTGATCGCGAGTGTTCAACGAGCCTTTTCAATCTATAATATTGTTAAAAATAAGTTGCGTAATATGTTATCTATTGAAATGCTGCAAACTGTGATGATGGTCCGATTCACATTGCAACGAAACGATGGATCTTGCATAACATTTAATACTTCTACTAAAATGTTAAGTCTAAATGTATGTCGCAAAAAATCTGTACAGTCAGGACAAAACGAAATGGTATTAGAAATATTGAATAATTTAAAAATAAAAAATATTACTAATAAAAATATAGTATTTATTTTTTAGGGGTTTTTCCACTTAATTTGATTTTAAGGGTTTTGACTAAAGTTTTAGGGGTAAATTTTTTTTTGAGTTGGCAACCCTGGCCGAAAGCCGCATATTCCCTTCCCGTTCTCCCACCATTCCCTAGCATGTCATGCATTATTTCCAAAAATCGGGACTTTTCTAAAATGCCGCGGGGCGCGGGACAAATTGCTAAAATCGGGACTGTCCCGACAAAAGCGGGACGTCTGCTCACCTTACGGCCTTATAGTATAATCCTTACATGTCTCATTATTCTCAAACGTATTTTCTTTACTGTCTCTGCTGCTGTGTTTTGTCATTAATTCTTCAGATAGTTTCTTATTTTAAGCCATCTTCAGTTAAATTGAAACTTCATGTCGATTGCTCGTGTTTCTGGGTTTTTTTTTTTTAATTGAAATATTATTTCTTAATTATTCGAAAGGAGTCACATTACATATCTCCTTGATGCGCCTCGGCACCTATTTCTACCTTAATATCATCAGGCTGGATGACACTATACAAATCATGATTTCTATACGAATATCAATGAATATAATTTTTTAATGAGTTGTGTTATGTTTACTTCAAAACAGGTTCCGGATATGACGAAAATCAGTATTGTGAGGTAATCATTTGTCTCAAATACGGTTTCAATATCAGCTGGTAGCAAACTTTAGTTGTCCATAGAGCACTTTACATATCGGAAACCATATTGAAAGCGGAGATTAAGGTGGAACCTTTCAATGCGTTACACGACTATTCTTTCAAAGGTTCTCATTTGCAGAGTTACGATGCGATCGATCCATATGATAATGTGTAATTTGAGTATTTAATTTGCTTTAGTAATGCCAAGTATATGTGTTAAATGATTTCCGACTCGTTTCGTCATGTAAACTATCAATCAGCAAATCTTAACGACAGCTACTAAATGCAACATTTACCCCGCCGCGCCGGCAGGTCCGTATTTATTACCGTCTATCAAGTAGATTGTTACTCCAATGTTAGTTATTGGTTGAATTACTTCGAACGTCATGCTCCAAAAATTTGCACCATTACCCTGACACTAAAATTAACCTCAATCCATTTTTAGACAGCTATTTATTACTGAAACAACAATCTAGAAAAAAAGGAAAATGTTGTGTTTTGCAGTTACGTGAAAGTGTAAGTTTGTCAGTAAACTCTGGTTTTACAAATGTCGAAATATGACGTATAGTAAATTTTTAAAGTTGAATCATGTGCTTGATAAAAATGTATATAATGTTCATACTTAACTTACACCTAAATTTACTGGAAGAACAATTTCGGTAAGACGTTGACTAATACATTTCAATAACTCTTATCATGTACTAGTTAGCGCAAAGGTTACATTTCATATTCTGAATTTAAAAATATTTACTGTGTTATATGCACTTCTTTGGGATAAAGTAAATTGTGTTACGGATAATTGTTATGACAAATTCCGATAGTAATATCACAATTCATGTAGCATGTCACGCTTGTAACCAATTGTTTGTAACTGCGAGTATAACCGAAAGCTGGAAATTGAAAGACGAAAAAGTATATAGCGTTCCAATTCTGTCCATATGTTCACGTTGGAGACTCTCTGGTTGATCACTTACCCTCAGTTCCATACAGAACCCATGGTGTACACTGTCCCGGCTTCTTCCTCATAATTAATTGAACGATTGAAAAAGGAAATTGATTACTTGATTAAATGTTTTATCTTCAAAACCCACACACACAAGAGTTTCCCTAGCTTGCATTCTGGTATATAGCTTTCCTGCAACTTTAATACTAACGAACTAATTTTTATTTTTCTAGGCTTCATCTTTATCCGTCCACCTTGGTCTGTAACTCCACGTTAAAATACGGTTGCTTAGGCATTGAAAATCGTATAGGATTCATCGCGGCATCAGCGACCAAATTATTGCACGTGTTGGTAACCCCAATTTAAGACTGCCTTTACTCGCCTCAAAAAGATAGTACCCTGGTTAAATTTCAGATTATTTAATACACGGTTTCAGTGCTACGTCAGACACACTAACATATTAATTTTTTTCAGATGCAGTCGTGCATTCGTACAAACTACCGCCCCCCCCTTTTCCCCCACACCATCACCTCCACGCTGCCGGCCAATATTAGGATCTTCTGCACTCTCTCTAATACCAATCTCATGGTTTACTTCGTTAAATCAACATGTATTCCAGGTCCATGAATTATGACGAACTGTTAATAGACTTTGATGCTGGTAAAATATTTATAAAAAATTGATTTATTTTATTACGTATATAAAACTAATTAATCATTTTATCAGACTTGATTCACCAAGTAATGAAATGTAGAAAGACGGAATACAGAGGAGCCGGGCATTCATTGATTGTAGAATCTCCACGCCGCACAGTGGTCCGGAATTGGAATATAGTGGACATTCGAATTAAAAAAAATTGCTTTAGATAGCTTTTGCTATGCTGATCAAATATTGTTATGTTCAATTTTTGATAGAAATGAGTGCTTCACACTTAAAATAAAAAAATTTATGAGTGGAAATCTATTTTTTTTTTTTTTTTCACGGCCCTATATCAAAGTGTCAAAGTCAAACCTTATGCAATCATAAGTACCTATCCCACTTAATATTACAACATAAAAATTTCTTATGTATCCTTGCCGCTTTTACAACAGGGTGCGAGTGAATTTCGGCGATAAAATATAACAAACATTCGAACTAAAGTCATAATATCGATCCAAAAAAATTACTTTAGGTAGCATTTGCTGTGCTGGTCAAAAATTGTTATGTTTAATTTTTGATAAAAATGAGTCCTTCATACTTAAAATAAAAAATGTATGGGTGGAAATCTGTTTTATTTTTTTTTTAACGGCCCTATATCAAAGTGTCAAAGTCAAACCTTATGCAATCATAAGTACCTATCCTACTTTATATTACAACATAAAAATTTCTTATGTATCCTTGCCGCTTTTACAACAGGGTGCGAGTGAATTTCGGCGATAAAATATAACGAACATTCGAACTAAAGTCATAATATCGATCCAAAAAAATTACTTTAGGTAACATTTTCTGTGCTGATCAAAAATTGTTATGTTTAATTTTTGATAAAAATGAGTCCTTCATACTTAAAATAAAAAATGTATGGGTGGAAATCTGTTTTATTTTTTTTACGGCCCTATATCAAAGTGTCAAAGTCAAACCTTATGCAATCATAAGTACCTATCCTACTTTATATTACAACATAAAAATTTCTTATGTATCCTTGCCGCTTTTACAACAGGGTGCGAGTGAATTTCGGCGATAAAATATAACGAACATTCGAACTAAAGTCATAATATCGATCCAAAAAAATTACTTTAGGTAACATTTTCTGTGCTGATCAAAAATTGTTATGTTTAATTTTTGATAAAAATGAGTCCTTCATACTTAAAATAAAAAATGTATGGGTGGAAATCTGTTTTATTTTTTTTTAACGGCCCTATATCAAAGTGTCAAAGTCAAACCTTATGCAATCATAAGTACCTATCCTACTTTATATTACAACATAAATATTTCTTGGATATCCTTGCCGCTTTGACTACAGGGCGCAAGTGAATTTCATGGTTAAAAAATAGTGGACATTCTTACAAAAGTCATAACATGGATCCAAAAAAAATTGAACATAGTAATTTTTGATCAGCACAGCAAATACTACCTAAAGAAATTTTTTTGTATTGATATTATTCGAATGTTCGTTATATTTTATCCCCGAAATTCACTTACGCCCTGTTGTCAAAGCGGCAAGGATACGCAAGAAATTTTTATGTTGTAATATTAAGTAGGATAGGTACTTATGATTGCATAAGGTTTGATTTTGACACTTTTATACAGGGCCGTGAAAAAAAAAAAAAAAAAAAAAAAAACAGATTTCCACCCATACATTTTTTTTATTTTAAGTGTGAAAGACTCATTTTTATTAAAAACTGAACATAACAATGTTTGATCAGCACAGCAAATGCTACCTAAAGCAATTTTTTTGGATCGATATTATGACTTTAGTTCGAATGTTTGTTATATTTTATCGCCGAAATTCACTTGCGCCCTGTTGTCAAAGCGGCAAGGATACGCAAGTAATTTTTATGTTGTAATATTAAGTAGGATAGGTACTTATGATTGCATAAGGTTTGACTTTGACACTTTAATATAGGACCGTGAAAAAAAATAGATTTCCACCCATACTTTTTTTTTATTTTAAGTGTGAAGCAATCATGTCTATCAAAAATTGAACATAACAATTTTTGATCAGCATAACAAATGCTATCTAAAGCAATTTTTTTGGATTCGAATGTCCACTATATTCCAATTCCGGACCACTGTGCGCCGCGGAATGCCTTCATCAGAAACAGCCTACCAGAGAACAACAGGAAAATGGCTGTTGGCCAGCCGCCTCAAATGTTAGCGTTACAGCTTTTGAACCAGTGTGGACGCCCTGGGACATCAGTGTGGGACTTGCCGATTGCCACTAGCCACAGTCACCTGCCACAGCACGAATCTACAGCCCAGCACTGCTGACTTACCATGGCTAGCAAGAATGACTGGAAGAAACGATGATCAGAGTAATCAACGCAGCGAAAACTTACACACTAGAAAATCATTTCTTACCTCTTGCGAATAAACCGGGTTCACCACATTTAAATCAGCTTCCTTTCTTAGAACCTTAAATTAAATAGTAAGTGGACCGTTGAGGCCGTTTACATATAAGAAAATTCTCTTTCTAAAGATGCTAGGTTCAATCCTTTAACTAACTTGAAGAACAGGAAATTACATTTCAGATTCTATGCGTAAGTACCATTCAAACACAAATAAATAACCGAACCAGCTTCCTTATCGTAACAGAAGTTAGACGGTTTGAAAATTACACTTAAATGATTAAAATATTCATGAATACAGTAACAAAAGCATGATACGACAGAATTGTTACATGTCTCTTACCTGCGAATCGCGTGATTGCTACATGATTGCGCTAAGATGATTTGGGAAAATTGAGAACGGTGAGATGGCGGCGGGAAATTTTATTACTTACGAGATCTTTACCTCATTGGACTTTTCAAACTATTATCTACCAAGCACAGCAATTCCTGCGTCAACACAGAGCTGTTCTAAATCCCTCCATTGGTGTCTCAAAGTGAATAAATAAATAAAAATGTATACTCTGACTGCCAACAATAATTTTGGTCTCCCATAAATCTTCCGCATGTAAAAAAATATTAAATTAGTCTATGAACAGTACTTATAGTCGATAAACGATACAAACAACCGATTGGTATAATTCACAAACATAAACCCAAAACTTGAAACAGATATCACCAGACAATATATACCAACCAAATAAAAAAAAAAAAACTGGTGCGTGTATTAGTGTCTACACGCCCAAGAAATGAAACTTCTCTTTACTTTTCTGTTTACTTTTTCTGCGTATTTTTTTAGATTTAGTTTACACTTGAGTGAAGGAAAGATGATATTATACTCCATTTTGCAGTAAAATGGAACTTTTTCCAAGTTCTTCTAAACAAATAAAAATTATTAAAAGCTTTAAGCACACTTTACTAACCTGCAGAGTAATGCATCTAGTCTTAATCTGTATTTTCTATTTAGAACTTATATATCGGAGAAGATATGATATAAGCTCATTTCGCGATACAAAGAATGTATATTGCGCTGGTTTAGTCTAAAATCACTGCATTAAAGAAAAGTATAGATTAAAATATCATTTACAAGGTATCTTACATTTGATGAAAGAGATCACAGGTATATCGGAATTTAAAATAAGGATTACCAAAAGCATAAAGTGGACAAAATATTTATACGTGACAAAGACAATACGGAAATACATTTCACTTAAGCTGTAAAAATTAAAAACTAGGAGCGATGAACCGAATTAATATTTTTTGAGATTAGTTATTAACTGTCTATTTTATGTGTTTCTTCACTGCAGGCGCCGCCTCTTCGCGTCGCATGGGTCGCTGTGAAAAGGTGCATCGTCCAGTTGTCTCCGTCTTCCTTCGTCAGAGGCTATAACAAAGATAATGAGAACTTTTATATCACAGTAAATATTAATATTTACTACTGTAGCTATACGGAGATTATATTAACAAATGCACAAAATAATAATCCCTGCCAGTTGCATAGTGTGATAAACTTATCTAAAGCTTCTTTATATTAACTCACAGAAAATAAAATGTTATATATAAAAACCAACTGCCTGCATTAAAAACTAAAGGAATTTTGCTTTTTTAACCCCTCCAAATTATTTTCCTAATTTTGTAACTGAAAAGGACAGAGAATTTCATTCGGAGTTGATTAAGGAAAGGAAAGTTACTGATACAAATGTGTGAAATGGTGGGGGTGCCAAGTGAATAACTTGCAATCACAACCAGCTTACAATAATTTTAAGCATGGTGTTATTACAACTGTTCTTATATACAAAAGCAAAGCGAATATACCTACTCAACCTTCTATGATCTGAATATATTTTGATAATTCTCTTGATCGAGAACAAAACCAGCTCCACTACATTCAGCCTACAAAATGACAGCATGATTCCTAAATCGTTTACCAATCCACACTGGCGCTAATTAACAACTATAATTTTGCAGCAAACAGATGGCCAACTGAATTCTATATGGTTTACACTATTCATAAACATTGGTTCAATACTTTGGGATACTGCAGAGAATGGTGATAGTATTGAATGGCATGCTTAACTTTACACCAAAGAAGTAGTAGGTCTTTTTAAAAGAGTTAACACCTCGTTGACATAAAAGTAATACGTGACTGAAAGTGTCAACATCTGCGTAACACTTGCACTGTTGCGCCTAGACGTGTGACGATGACTCACACCTGGATAGCGACTGTGACGTCATTTAACGGTACTTTGCAGAATTTAATCATTCTGTGTCAGCCTCTCTCAATCCTAATTACATTCCTATCTTCTACAGTAGAGTTTCCACTTTCTCTTCCTCCCCTCTTCCGTCCACTACATTCTATGAATTGCAGAATGAAGATGTAGAAATACAATTTCGTTTCAGCCACCAATGATGTTAAAAATTTGGCTGGCAATATGCATGAACGCCTAATGAAGGCATCGGTAAAACGTTTGATCCTATATGAACTCATAACAAAATTAGTAAAATTCGCAATACGAATTGTGGCGTACAAACACACGAAAAGTTCTCAGATACAGGGATAGTTTTGGTAGTAGCGCTATCAATTCTTTATCTTCGATGTAGCGATAGCTACGTTTCAGATTTGCATTGGTGAAAATTGTATGTCATGACTATATTCTTAATAAGTTGGTAAATCTACTTGCGTATGACATTTTGTTTTTCAGCTGCATGTTCAAACCAAATTAAGAAGGTAATACTGCAGTGGTTCCCAACGGGTGTGGTAACGCCCATTAATGGGCGTTGAAGAGATCATTTAGGGCGTTTCTGGTCATTGATAAATTTAGGGGACGTTGAACACCATTCAACGCCACCCTGCTTTCCAGGCTTTCCGGCTTTAAAGGCTGTATCAAAGAAAATTTTAAGTACATTCCCATGAATGTATGTTGCAATAAGAGGACTTCACGTAGTGAGAAACAGGTTGAAAATAGTGGAACGCGGTAATTTAAGATTGCTGATAGTAAATAAGGCAGCAAATATCAAAAAATTGGTGTTATTACTCCGAACTGCGGCCACCAATTAACATTTTTTCATAATATATATTTGTTAGTCAAACTGTGAACATAACTCCAATATTGTTAATATGTTTTAATAAAATAATTTTAAAAATCTATCCTTCTTTTCCATATTTGACATTTTACACTTTACCTAATAAGGTCGCCATGGAATCACTGTTTCAAAAAGTAGGTTACGAGCCAAAAAGTAGGACCATAATGGATTACATAATTTATTACAAGAACGGGTGTCGGTGAGGTTGAGTAATGTTTTGTTCCAAAAGGGGGCACCAGGCTAAAGGTGGTTTCCCTCGGCTAGTGCATTTGTCGGTCGCGTTGGATAGGCACCCAACAACGGGCCAGGGAAGGGACGCGCATCTTCTGACAGGGAGGCTCGCCTCTATCCGTCGCCCAGTCGGTAAACATCAAATGCCCTGGTAGCTGAAACGACACTATGCATCGTGGTGGGGAGGTGGCTGCGAGGTGTGGCGCGTGCTGATCCGTAATTGACTAAATTTGAAAAATAAGTTAATACTCTAAGTTATTACCTATTTTATTCAAAAAACGTATTTTTTTCAAATTTTAACATTTACATTATGTATTTTGAATTTTTTAAATCGAATTTAAATTTACCTCGAAAACGCTCAAGACTGTCATGGCGTCTTGAATGACGTCACTCCGCCCGTAACAAAACAGTCGTCTATGTATATGGCAGGTATCAGTCTTCTTTAGTTAAAAATGAATTCCTCATTTATAAATACTGTGTAGTGCCCCAGTGTAAAAGCATAATAATAAAAACGCCAAACAAGTTATTTAAATATGTTCCAAACAATGAATACATACGGAAAAAGTGGTTAAAACATGCAAGGAGGGAGGATGCTGATAGTTTATCTGCAGATTCAAGAATTTATTTTTGTGAGGGTCATTTTGATGTAAGTTTTGTTCACAATATATTTATAAATCTAAAGCAAAACTGATGAATTTTTCAGAACCACTATTTTTCAAGTATTTGTAGCATAATAAGGTACGAATTGAGATTGTTTTGGTTTTATGATTTAAAATCTTTCTTTAGTGTTACGTTTAATATAATAAACACACCCTCCCAACACTATCATTACCATGGTGCTACAATCTGGCAATAGATTCTTATGCAGCTCGATGAAACAAATCGAAAATAAAGAATACATTTTTTTAATATCTCTCTTGGTTCCCGAGATATCTTAATTGAAAGGTGATGTTGTTAGGCTGATAGGAACCTTAAAAGGATGATAGGAAATTTAAAATAAATATACCTTACATGTGATGCAACTGAAAAGTTACAATGCGGCACAGAATAGGTTATTGTTTACGAAACTGAAATAATGCTATTTAAGCTTATAATATGTATTTGACACTTGTGTATACTTACATCGAAGTTTAAACATTGTGGAATTCCGAAAAGCAAAAGTCGATGTTTGACGCGAAAAATCTGCAAAGTGTTATGGCATCAATTTTTGGCAAATTGCTACTGTTTGCTTTGATAAATACTGGATCCATAGCGAATTACACTTGTCATTCAGCATATAACTGAGAACAACTGTATTAACGTGACAAAAGTTACTAAAAACGAATAATTTACCAAATAACCTTGGGTTTTCCATGGTTTCCCAAATCACTCCAGGCAAATGCCGGGATGCTTCCTTCAAAATGCCATGGCCGAATTCCTTCCCATTCCTTGTCCCCCATCCTTTCCCGTCTCTAAAGACCTCGCTGTTAGAGAGACGTTAAGCAGATAAAAAAAAAAAAAAAAAAAAAAAAAAACAAATAACCTGTTCTGTTCCACGAAAATGTCAACAACTACTTTGGCGTTTCGGGTGGCGTGACGTAATTCTTGCTCATTGGCGCACGCGGTCACGTGTCTTAAAGCCTGATTTTGTAGAATTTATTTTCTAAAAAAAATAATAATCTTCATCTTTTACAATAAATATTTTGTTTTTTGTTATCTCCTTAGCATGGTTAATCATTAAAAACTGCATTGCGTCCGATTTATTCGTAGTAGACACATACCTATTCGGATGCATGACGGGGCTGACAAAACTTCTGGAACTGGGAAGCCACCATTCAAAAGTTTGGGATCCTACGAAATACGGTATACGGTATGTATTCAGCAGATAATTGAGGTGTAAGAAGTAAAAGGTTTACTGAGGTGAAGAGGTTAGAGCAAAAAATAAAATAAAGTAAAAAAAGTTGAACCTGAAATGCTAAAATGAACTATAATATCATCGATGAATAGAATTCAATCACTAAATCACTAATGTGAACGTTTTATGTCTTTTTCTTGATCGCAGGCAGCGTCTCTGAGTTTCATATTGAACGCCGTCAATGGTTTTACCATGATGTCTCCGTCTTCCATTGCCTTGGCTTTTAACAAGTAGATTGCTCCTCGTCCACATTAGTGGAGGGCGAGATAGAACTGCGGGTATGGAATTTGGGTGAATTTTGAATAAACCATCCCGGCATTCGCCTGGAATAATTTTGTGAAACCACTGAAAATATAAAATTTATATGAATGGAAGGACCGGGATTCGAGCCCATGCAATTCCGAATGCCAGACCCGACTGTTACCGCTCAGGCACCAGGATCAATAAAATACGAAGATTTTAATTCCGTTATTTAAATTTCTTGTGAATAATTGTGATATGCATTATTCGCAATAAGCATTTTATAAAATTACTCTTATAATACAGCACCGAACCTTGTAAACGAGCGATAAACCTCGGGCCTGGAATTTGGAAGTGGGTTCTAATCTAAGTCCGGGCAAACAAATTTTGATTTTTCTTGGTTTCTCAAAATCACTCCAAGTAAATGCCAGGACGATCGCTTAGAAAGGTCAATGTTGAATCCTTCATTATCCTAGCACCTATTCCTTTCTCGCTCCTGGTGACCTTGACATCGACGAGATGGAAACACATGTTTATTCGTGGATATCTAGAAAATCGACTAGAGCTAATTTACGCATACTAGTGATCGCCCAGTGGTCCAAATTCGACCGTAATTCATTATGTTATTTAGTTTCTTTTGTAAAAGAATAATAAACATTGCATTTATTTTCTGAATTTGTTCTATTGTTTGCTGTTATTATATACTGTATAATAATAATAATAATAATAGTTACTTACTCCTCTTCATGGATAGACTAATAATAATAATAATAATTAATAATAATAATAACAATAATTATAATTGATAAAATTGCGATGGAGCACACGTTACGGTGGCAATCTCCCTACATAACCATCCTTCTCCATTCCTCCTCCAGCCCACGTTTTCCCTCAATCAATTTTTACTTTAAATTCTTTCAGGTAAATATTTCGGTAAATTATTTATCACTTCTCCTGGTAATTTACACCCTTTCCTGTAAAATAAAATTTTCCCACTCCCTTACGACTGAAATCAAGTGCTAGCTTGTGGTCATGATTAACCTTACCCCTTCAAGCATCTCTTTTTCCCACCAATATCTTTCAACGCTTCATCACACTGTCGCCGTTGGTTGCGAGAGTGTACTAATATTAGCTTGTGTTGTTTGCTGTTGTTATTGCATGTTTGATAGGAATGTTCACGTAATCTATAATTGACAGACAGTAGTGTCAACATCATAAAAAATAGCTCATAACATGGTGAGTGATCATATGCAGCTGTAATTTGACCTGATCTATGATAAAAAAATAATAATAAAGTAAAAAAAACATGTATTTTAAAATGATACATTCCACGCATGACTTTATCAGAAATTTTAGCTTCTGAACAAACCATTGCAAATGATGAATTATTTTTATGAATGTTTTCAAAATAATTATTCGATTCTTTTTATCGATGGTTCTTTGAATTTAGTCCATTATACAATGATTTAAAATAAGATTTTGACTTAAAGCCAGTAGTTCCGCTTTATCCTTATGACAAGTGAATGCAGTCTTTTCACCTGAAGTGACTTCTGATTCGAAATGTAGTGCATTGAAAAATCTGCATTGTCAATGCTTTAATCCACAATTGAAACTATTAAAATTTATTAGAATGACATTTAAATGAATCCATTAAAGTAATGTCATCGTTTTTTGTACTATTTACACCATTTAAATTTGGCTAATATTATTTTGAATTTCACGCAATTAGGTATTCCTTCTTGTCTCACTCTGACCTTTCAATGTTCTAGGTCAAGGCATAATAGAAGTAGGTGCGAATATCTGAATGTAAAAAGTAATGAAATGAGTGAAATTAAGATCAGAAATGATTTCAAAAATAAAAATATCCTTAACCAAAGTTTAAATAGAGAAATGTACTCAATTTATTAACCAACTTCAAAAAAAGAAGGTGGCACTCAATTCGCCGTGTTTTTTTATGTATGTTCAGCGATATCTTCGCGAATTTTGAACCGGTTTAATGGAAGTTTTATAGTAGACTAGCTTACCCGGCAATGCTTCACTATTGCTGGACTTGAGTAGGCACATTGATTAAATGAAAAAATATTTACATATAAATTTTAAACTGCTGTTTCATTAGTTTTCAGTTGGAAAGGGTGAGAGGGGATGCGCTTTGGAAAACATATGCAGGCAGTAATTTTCTGTTTGTTTCAAAGTATAAGTGTGCAAATTCCCATTGAAATCTGATGAAATATTTTGTTTTGTCTAAATTATGGGGAGGAGGGGTGGGTTTTTAATTTTTTTTTGACAGGAACCTTCTCTGTCATCCCGTCGACAACTCACCAAAGCTTCACCGTAACCGGACGAACGGTTTGCGGGTTTGTTTAAATTATGGGGTGTTATGTGGAAGAGAGGGTAATTAAGGTGGTGGAAAGAGAAGAGAGGGATTGGGGTTTTGTGAAATTAATGTGTACAGTATTTCTCCCTCTTTTTTAAAGTATAAGTGTACAAATTCATACCTAAATCGGATAAAATATGTGGTTTGCCTAAATTATGGGGTGAAAAACGTAATGGGGTTGGAAAGGGGGATAGGGGATGGATATTCGGAAACCATACGTAGGCAATATTTTTCTGTTTGTTTTAAAGTATAAGTGTACAAATTCTTATCTAATTGGATATAAATGTGGTTTGCCTAAATTATGGGGTGAAAACGTAATGGGGTTGGAAAGGGGGAGAGAGGATGAATATTTGGAAATCATACGTAGGATGTATTTTTCTGTTTGTTTAAAGTATAAGTGTACAAATTCTTATCTAAATTGGATATAAATGTGGTTTGCCTAAATTATGGGGTGAAAACGTAATGGGGTTGGAAAGGGGGAGAGAGGATGAATATTTGGAAATCATACGTAGGATGTATTTTTCTGTTTGTTTTAAAGTATAAGTGTACAAATTCCTATCTAAATCAGATAAAAAATGTGGTATTGCCTAAATTATGGGGTTAAAACGTAATGGGGGTGGAAAGGGGGAGAGGGGATGAATATTTGGAAACCATACGTAGGCAGTATTTTTCTGTTTGTTTTAAAGTATAAGTGTACAAATTCTTATCTAAATCGGATAAAAAATGAGGTTTTGCCTAAATTATGGGGTGTTATGGGGAATAGGGGGTGACTTTTTGGGAATTTTTTTTTACAGGAACCTTCGCAGACGCACAGTCGAAATCTCTCCAAGGTTTCATTGCAATCTGATAAATGGTATAGGAATGATTTTTATATTTAAGATGGGGTATACCTCCAAAATGGTCTCACATGAATTTCATTGAGAAACAACCCCTTTCACCTCTTAATTCCCTTAATTTTTATACAAACCCATATTATTTATCCGATTTCGATGGAACTTTGGACACGTAAAGTCAAAAATGAAGGAAAAAATACTGTAAGGTTTGGTTTGAAAAAACTGAACCCCTCTCCCCCCATACAGCCCCTTAGTTATTTTCAATGTTCTTTACACGAAGCTACAGTCGACACCATTAAAACTGATCTCCATTGAAGTTAGAATATACATGTAATTTTTAATGGTGAAGGTTTCTGCCAAAAAACACCAACTCATCCCCTTTACATCCCTTAATTTTATACAAACCTACTTTTCTTATCTGATTTTGTTTGAACTTTGCACATGTATACTTTAAAATAAAGAGGAAAACCCTGTCAACGTTTTGTCTGTAAAAAGTCTCAACCTCTCTCCCTCTTTCCATCCCCTTAATTTTTGTCAATGTTCTTTATAAAAAGCTACAATCGACATTGTTTGACCGACTAATGGAAGGTTGAAGTTATATATATTTTTTCACGATGAACGTTTCTGATCAAAAAATCCAAAAAACCACCCACTCTCCCCATTAAATCGCTAAATTTTTATACAAACCCACAGTTTTTATCCGGTTTAGATAGAACTTAGCACACGTTTTACTATTTAAAAAAAGATAAAAATAATGTCAACTCTTGGTTTGCAAAAACTGGGCACCTCTCCCCGTTTCTACCCCCTTCTTTTTTGTCAATTTTCTTTTAAAAAGCTACAGTCGGAACCATTTTACTGACCTTTATGAATATATATATATATATGTAATTTTTATCCGATTTAGGTGGTACTTTAAAACAAAGAGAAAAAGAAAGATACTGTCCACATTACTTTTACAAAAACCCAAACACTATCACTCTTCCTACCTCTTTAATTACTGTCAATGTGCTACAATTTCTATCTGATTTTGAAGGAAGTATGCACATTTATACTTCTAAATAAACAGAAAAATACTGTCTACATTTGGTTTAGAGAAGCCAAACCCCTCTCCCACTTTCCATCCCCTTAATCTACACAAAGCACCGTTTCCATCCGATTTTGAAGAAAATTTGCACACGTATACTTTAAAACGTACAGAACAATTGTGTTTAAATTAGATTGCAGAATCCCAACCCCTCTTCTCTTTCACCCCCACCCCTCCTAATTTCCAATGCTCGTCATAGATACCCACAGTTTTTATCAGATTTCGATGGAACACTGCAAATGTATACTTAAAAACAAAGAGAACATAGTTCCTACATTCTGTAAACAAAACCCAGTAGCTCACTCCCTTACCCCACTTAATTTTTGCAAATGTTCTTTACACAAAGCTACAGTTTTTATCTGGTTTCGACGGAACTTTGATTGTGTATAGTTTAAAACAAAGAGAAAAGTACTGTCAATACTAGCTTCACAAAAACCAATATTACTCTTCACCTCTACATCCCTTAATTGTTTTTTATACATACCTACAGTTTTCATCTGATATCAGTAGAAATTTACATACGTATACTTTTAATCATACAAATGCCCAATTCCCCTTTACCGCGACCCCTTTTAGTTTTAAATTTTCTTTAGAAAAATCCACAGTTTTAAATCCCGACAAAATCAATTAAGCTATTTTTATGTAATGGTAGAATATTCGTAAAATAAATGTATCCCATTTTCTCAATATCTACCTCAGGTCTCAACTTGGAACCCAAGCTTTCACGTTGTGAAAACCAATTAAAAATTTGTATTTTTCGTGTGATGCCGGAACAAACAGATATATTCCAAAGACAGATTTGTTTATGCTGTATGTATTAATCCCTGATGTTACATGTTTCGATTATCGAGTAGCAGTTTTAACAGATGTTATAATTAGGTCAAAACCCAGACTGCACTCCAAAAATAATTGATAAATGTAAAAATTTCGATAACAGTAATCTAAAATATTGTCCATTTAGATATAATTTCTACTAAGGAATGTTTAAGTTATTTTAAAACTTTTAGTGCGTTTTTTTAAGGAGGTTTTTATGTCTTTAAAAACAATTATTTTATTTGTAACTACCAACCCAATTTACTTTTTCTTTTTGGTAGAAACTATTAGGCTAGACTAAAGCCAATTCAAATTATCCGTTAGGATGTTGAATTGTCTATAATATAGAAAATATTCCTTCTCAAATAGTTCTTTTATACGAATAGTTCTTGATCGATTAATCTCTACTCTGTGCGACTATTTTATTTGACCAAAGACCACAAAGTATAATGCTGGGAATTGACGTCAGATAGTTGGTTCCGATTCGATCCGATTTCATGCACACATGCGCGCGAATTAATTTTTATTTAGTAATCTATTTGCAACACATATATTAACCACGCTTATTATGTATCTTTCTTTATTCTATAACCACAGAGTACCTTATAAACTTGACATTGGCAGAATCGCTAAGGCCATTTAAGGAAAAAGAACATAAATAATTAATATTTTATTTTATTTAATGTATTTTTAACACATATTAATTTTAGCTTTCTGCACTTCTTCTCCATATAAATTTTTACTATGCCTAATCTCTCACTTCTCCATGCACGCAATATTCTTAAAAACGGATCCGAAATTTTTGCTTAGCGTATTAATATGTAGATTATTAACTATCGTAAAGTTTTTTTTAATAATAACAGCTAAATTGAGAAATAATTATTTCATATTGGTCTTAAATGTATGTCACCAATTTCTTGAATAATATAACCCTAACTGGGCATTAAACCTAATTTATTCATATCATTCATTGTTCTTTAATTGCATGAGAAACAAAGTTCCGTGTGTAAAGAAAATTTTGCCTGCTAATTACTGACAATTAGGGCAAAGAATTATATAGTTTATTTTTGAGCCTAAGTTCCAGTCTATGTGCCAGGCTTTTTACTTTTTGTATTTACAGATTTGTATCAATCGGCTGATGCACAATACCTGGTTAAACGACGGTGCAAAAGCAACCATTGGTTTATTGAATTGCAATAAACCAAAATTTAAAGAAAACCACCTAATTGGAAAACTAACAGCTCAGTGGGTCTAGCGTTCAGTAGCCGGTACAGTGAGTCACAATTTCGAAGTACACTGATCAGCGAAAACATTATGATCACCTGCTTATTAGTGTGTTGGTCCATCTTTGGAGCGCAATACAGCAGCGATTTGGACTGACATGGATTCGAAAAGTCTTTGTTAGGTTTCCGGAGTTGTCTGGCACCAGATGTCTACGCAAAGGTCATGCGAATCCCTTAAATTATGGGCCATTGGTTTATGATCATCTCGGAACGAGCATCTCGGAAACGGTGAGGCTGGTCGGCTATTCTGTAGTGAGCATCTATGCAGAGTGGTTGAAGGACGGCGAAACCGCGACTGGGTGACAAGGTGGTGGACGTCCGTGTCTCTTTACATAATGTGGAGGTCGCTCTGTAAAGCGGGATAGGCGGCGATCTGTTGCAAATCCGACAGCAGACTACAATGCTGGTGCAGGCACAAATGTTTTGGAGCATACTCTGCTGTAAAATCTACCAACTTGTTGCCCGGTCGTAGTTTCACCGTCCTTCCAACACTCTGCATGGGTGCTCACTACATTAGCACGTAAACAGCAAACCAGCCTCGCCATTCCGAGATGCTCGTTCCCGGGTGCCGCGCCCACAAACAACCAGCCCGTTATTTAAGGGAATTGCGTGATCTGTGCGTAGACACCTGGACCAGATTACTCGGAAACCTAACAAGGACTTTTCGAATCCATGCAACGCCGAATCGCTGATGTATTGCGCTCGAAAGATGGGCCAACACACTGATAAGCTCGTGGTCGAAATTTTTTGGTTGATCAATCTATATTGTAAACATTGTCTCCCCTATCACCCTCCCCAACTTCTAGTATTCCGAGTTTGAAGCATACGAGTATAACGGATGGTCGAGGGATTTAAGTATCATTAAAATTACAGAGTCTGTTGGGTAAACGGTAATGCTTGGAACTAGAACTGTTACAGCCATCCAGATTTTGCTTTTTCAGGGTTTCCACATGTTCCTTCAGGTGAATGTAGGAACGTTTTGTGCCAAAGGCCATGACCAAATTCCTTCCCGTTTCTTGCCACAATCTTCTTGAGGCCGAAATGACTTCGACGTCGACGAGTCGTAAGGACCGAAGGGAAAAAATAAAACTCGTTAAAGTTAAATTAAAGCAATATTTTACAGTCACGTATTTCAGATATTCTTCATTCACAATAAGTATAATATTTGGTTATTGTCACTGAGGTTAATGAACCGCTTAAAGCACTGTCACATTCCTATCTATTGATTCCCTCGGAACCACCCAAATGAAGGCTTGTCAGTAGGATTCCTGCACTTCCTTTCTGACATCATTTTATTTCTAAAATGTCAGTGGTTTTTTTTTTCAGTACTTTCGCAATACGGTGTTATTTGATGCGTGAACAAAGATTAACATTTCTCATACTAATGTCGCTGAGAATGAACATTATTAGAACCTAGTTCCTCAATTAAAACACTAATCTTGTGATTACCTTTACCATCAGAAACATATCATACTGTTAAGCACCAACTACTCCTACAGTCTAACAATGGCGACCAGATTAACCAAGCTCATCGCTAGTCTTCTCCAGAAACGTAGGTTTTTCGTTTACTGTCAAGGACAACGCAGCCGACGGAGGATATAAAAAAATGTCTACCTCAAGGCAGTGTACTGGCCCCAATTCCTTTCAGCATTTATACAAACGATCAGCCATTACATCCAGCCACCAGAAGCTTCGCGTACGCTGATGAACTTGCCCTAGCCTCTCAGAGCACAAAGCTTGAAGTTGAAGTTGTAGACAAAAATTTGTCTGCTGCCCTTGAAGGCCTATCAAGCTATTAAAGTGAAAATGACTTAAGACATAACCATTCATAAACTGAAGTGTGTGCCTTTCACCTAAAAAATAGGAAAGTTGAAAGTAATGTGGTCAGGTATCGAACTGCAGCCATGTAACACATCAAAATATATGGGAGTGACACTCGACAGAACACTCACATATAAGAAGCACTGCATGAAATGCAAAATGAAGATCTCTACAAGAAACAACTTACTGCGCAAACTGTTTGGATTACAATGGAACAGTCAACCACAAACTATACGTACATCAGCAATGGCCCTTTGTTACTATGTTGCAGAATATGCGTGCCCAGTTTTACACTTCCAGCCCAGAGACTCAAGTCCAGGAAGAGCTTCCTGAGAACATCGCGGGAACTAATTGGGTCACCTGAAAAGGCAAAAGTGCAGTTGTGGAAAATGAAGGTCCCTAACATCTCGGTACCACTGACAATTTCAGAGTGCTTGCCTGGTCACGCAGTCTGGCGGTCCTTAAATCGATTGCGAACAGGAGTGGGCAGGTCCAAGGAAAATCTAGTGAAATGGGGTTATACTGATGCTACATGTATTAAGTGCGAATGTGGTGAAGACCAAACGATGAACCATATGCTCGAGTACCCTATGTGCCCATCATCCTCCAGCAAAGATGACCATTGTAGCAATTATAAAAAGGTATAAGTAATCCAGTAGATACCACAATTCAAATTAATCCGCAGTTTTTAATGCTATACATACAAAATAAATACTTAACACTGCACAGTATTTCTTAAATATTTCGAATTCTATAACAATTTCACAGTTGCGGTAAGATAAGACTTGTGAGCTTTTACGAAAATTATGTTCAAACCTACCTTTCTCTTCAACGGTTTTTTTTGCAGGCGAATATTCTGCATCTGGTTGAAGGTAGTTACGAACGAGGCCAATCCATCCGTCCGTTTCAAATACCTCCTGGATATTGGCGTTTATGAATTCAAGCAAATTCTGTTTGATGAAGGTGAGCTTATGTTTCTCAGCTGTTACTAGAACTGGAATTACGCTCTGCACTGTTATTTTCGTCATGAGGTCTTGTTGGCAGGCAGATTTCAGACGTGGCAGGTCATACTTATTGGCTGCCGCTAAGGTTTCCACCAGCTTTGATGGCTCAGATGGGATTCGACCGGCATAGATATATTCTAACAGTGCTGTCATGCCCTCTGATCCAATATCAGTCACCACTATTCTGCCAGTTTGCGACTCCAGCGTATCATGACTGAACATAGCAGCGAATACGGGACTGCGAGCAGCCAGTACTGCTCGATGTGCTTTCAGCTCTTTACCGTTACATTCGATGATCACGTCAGAAAAATTTCCCGATGACAACATGGACTCAAAGTCTCCTTCCAAGCTGCTTGCAGGTAGTGGGTCTTCCCGAAAGTTTTGGTAGGAATCTGGTTGCATCACTTCGATCTCACAAATGAATGCCACAGAGTTGTCGTTGTCTACGCAGTTTTCTAACATCTGAGAGATAGTCCAAACGCCTTGCTCAGGTTCAAAAATAAGAGTTGCAGCATTTACAAATTTGTCTCCAGAAAGAAAACGGATTTTTGTTTCAGTGGCAATTTTAGCTTTCGGTTGAAAGTTAGGTCCTATACCCACAGTGAAGAAAAAGCTATTGCGTATCATTTCTTTCGTACATTTGAGAATCCATTTGTTGTCTTCACTTGTAGAGATATATTCCTTATTTTCCTCCATTTGATACCCATTTTCAATTTTCGGTCTGAATACATACTTCATACAGCGAAGCTTATTACAGGAAAACATACTTTACAAATTTTATTTCCGTTCAGATCAAAAGTGACAAAAAGTGTGATCCTGAAAGAAAAGAAAAACAATAATACGTAGCAAGATTAGTGCTTCAGAACAGAGAAATAGCTGTCTTTACGTATGTGAGGAAAATTTTCGGAACAGTGAATGTAGATAAAAGAAAAAGCAAGAAATAAAATTTTCACATTAGAATAGCACGTGACATCACTTAAAATCGAATGAAGCCTGAAAAAAATCTAGTATTACTTGAATACGCGCAAAATCACAAACAAGCCAAAAAGTTAGATTTGTAAAATAAAGACTAGATGACCCGTGCGATAATTTCGCGAATAAAATACAATGAAAAGTGAGGTCAGTGGCTTGTAATAGAATGAAAAGAAGAACTACCTCATTGGTTTCAATTGTTTAGTGTAATAGGTACCCATCAAAATACTTACAACGTATTCCGAAACAATTTAGCAAATGTGAAACATGCTGTATGTATGACAAACTGTCACTGACCTGAACAGAATACAACCAACCTGAACAAAATACAACGTATCCACATGTCTGTGATATGTGTTGCTACGATCACAGCCTGTGAGAAATTTTAACGAATTTTTACATCGGAATTGTATAGCAAAACAGAAATGTTTCCGTAAAGGAAAAAATCAGAAAAACTACTTATTGTATAAAAAAACAGTTTATTAACATCTCTGTCATATGTGTTACTGCTATCTAGGGCCTTTGCTCTGAACTGTCTCATACGCGCGACCTTTATAGTTATTTCTTTGCCCATAAGCGTCAAATTCCGAAAAATTTCTTTCCTAATATATGATTTTACCTGAATAGAGACCTTAATCTATATATCGATACGTCATTTATCGATTTCGGTTAGGTATTGACGGAGATAAATGACTCTTAATCAAAAAAACACGTTTTAAAAATAATGTTGATACCTGTGCCCTTGATGGCTCGAATTAAAAAATGTTCCTGTTAATCAAATATGGTGGACACCTTGATCTTTAAAATGACACCTCATTCATTGATTTAGGTTAGGCATCAAGCGAAGTAAAGGAGAGAAAAAACACAATTTAGAAATGATTATATTTTTGTTCTTTAAGAGTCGAATTTGGAAAAGTTCTTTGATAAAATGTTATGTGAGCAAAGTGGAGCAGGTTCATTTCTTTCGTTAAAATGGAACCTCTTTTATCGATTTCGGTTAAGTATCAAGGGAGGTAAATGGCTCGTCACAGAAAAACGCGTTGTAGAAATTTCATACTTTTACATTTTAAGGGTCGACTTACGAAAAATTATTTTCTTAAAATATGATGTTACCAAACCGAAGAGCGTAGTATTTAAAATGATACCTCGTTTATTGATTTTGTGTAGCAACCAAGGGGGGAAAATGGTCCGCGGAATAAAAAAAAATGATTTTTTAGAAAAAATTATATTTCTACCCTTTAAAGATATAATTCCAAACCCAAAAGTGGAGAACATAAGCTTTAAAATGATACATCACTCATAAATTCTGTTAGATATCAAGGGAGGTAAATGGCTTGTAACAAAAAAAACTCATTATAGAAATAATATACACAGTCCAGTCACATTAATGTGACCACCACCTACTTTCGACGTCAACGCGAAATAACCAATCACAGAAGGAAGGTGGCAGCACATTACAGTGGAGTGTATATAAACGATGTCCTAGGGCATTGGAAAGCATTTCAATCGTTGGCGTAATGCAGAAACGTAGCGATTTATCCGACGTCCAAAAGGGCATGATAATTGGCTTTCGGGCCAAGGGTGGAAGCATTTCGGAAACGGCTAATTTTGTGAACTGTTCACGCGCCGCCGTGGTGAAAGTACACCGTAAATGGCAAAATGGCACTATTAAAAATCAGTGGTGTGGAACATGTGGTGCACCACTGGCTATAGATAACAGAGGCGAACGAGGGCTACGGAGATGCGTTCGGGCAAACAGACGTGCAACTGTTGAGCAACTGACCGCCCAGAAGAACCAAGAGTGTATCCTCAACAACGGTTCAGCGAACGTTGATGCGCATGAGCCTCCGCAGCAGAAGCCTGGTTAATGCACCTATGATGACTGCTGTTCATCGGCGACGAAGGCTGGAATTTGTACGTCAGTACCGCAACCGGACGTCCACAGAGTGGCGACAGGTGGCTTTTTTCCGATGAATCACGTTTTATGCTCCATCGGACAGATGGACGTTGGCGCATACGGCGTGAAACGTCTGAAAGCAAACACCCTGCAACAATTGTCGGAAGGATCCAGGGTGGAGGAGGGAGCATTATGGTTTGGGGAATGTTTTCCTGCCATTCACTGGGTTAACTCGTCATTGTGGAAGGCACGATGGATCAGCACAAGTACGTATCTGTCCTTGCGGACCATGCGACCATGCGAACAATTTTTCCTCAGAATGATGGCATCTACCAGCAGGACAATGCGAGGTGTCATACAGCTCGCAGTGTATGTGCATGGTTCGAAGAGCACCGGGATGAATTTACCTTACTCCCCAGGCCAGCAAACTCACCGGATCTAAACCCAATCGATAATCTGTGGGACCACCTCGATCGGGTTGTTCTTGCCATGGATCCTCAACCACGTAGTCTAGCGCAGCTGGCCACGGCACTGGAGTCGGCATGGCTCAACATCCCAGTGAACACCTTCAGAAACCTAATTGACTCTCTTCCTGCACGCCTCTCAGCGGTCCGCTCTGCCAAAGGTGGCTATTGTGGTTTTTGAGAGGTGGTCACATTAATGTGACTGGACTGTATATATGATGTTCTGCAGAATTAATTTGAAGTACCAGTTGCAAATATGGGGTAGTAAGTTGTCAATCGCTAAATCCGTAAACAAATTAACAAATAAACTTTATTATTCAGTACAAAGAAAGTTTGTCATACATAGTAACCAATTTTTAGAAGTATTATTAGACGAAATGTGCGTATTTACGCTAAAGGAAGCATTAGAAATGTTTTTCTCATATTACACAGCTAATTAATTAATCGATTTGAATTTAACTAGGCATGAACTCTAGATTCTAAAACAATAGTTCGACGCACAGATTCTTCGGACACAGATTTTTTAAAAATCAGATTCAGTCACGTTATCTTATCGTAAGTTGGCGTATTGTGCCATAGCTCGTAGATCAACATATTAATTTGCGGAAGAGCAGCTTCTCCAGAAACTAGTGGTGATGTGTACGAGATATTTCCGTGGAAGACAGAAAGCCACTTAGTGAGTTTCAGAACAATCAGTTACATAATACGCTTCAGTGTTTCCGGTGGTAGGGGGGTTTTTCGACGTATCGCGGCCTCCACGACTCTCCCATCATTTGCCATATGACGTCGTGTTTCAGCGTATTCTTGCTGGCTCCTGATCTTCTTTCGTGGGCGTTGGCTTCTGCATCGCCTCATTCCAACGTCTGAATTTATTTCCCTTTGCTGTTGTAATTGACCTGCTTTAATTAGAGCTGTATGAAATCGTAGCTACTGCAATACTTTACAAAAATATTCCCTTGGTTACCATTTCATAACTGAAGAAATATTACAGGGAAAGGTTCAGCTAACGGAAAGAGGACATAAGTTCAGTGGAGTCAAAGTAGGAAGAATTCAAAGATATAACAAAAAAAGAAGAAATATTTATTTCAACACAGAAAATAAAGGGAATTATAGAACCTGCATACTACAATAAGAAGGTGAAGAGTACAAATGGGTTGGTGGAGAGAGAACACAACACAGTTAAGAGACAAATGATCAGTATGGATACCCTGAAACAACTAAACAAAGAATAAGTAGTAGTAAAGAGGGAAATAAAGATAGGTTTCTGAAAAATATAATTGGTGCAATTGGACCAATGAACGATGTATCTAGATATTTCTATGGATATGTTCGAAAATTGAGGGGAAGGGAAGATATTTAGTCAATTGTAGATTGAACTGAGGATTTGAAAATGGCAGAGATACTGAGTGACTGGTTAAATGTTAGGGAATACTATCCTCGGTTGGGAGGGAGTAAATTAGATGAGCGTCTCCACATATGCAGAAACGAGCAAATTACAAAATTTATAATTCACTCTCAGGAAATCATAAAGAAACTAATGACGTGAGTAGGGGTCTGTGTATGTAATATTTATTAAATGTAAAGCGGTACTATGTTGAAGCTTCCCTTTAAATATTATTTAGTTTGTGTCTGGAATCTGGCTGCTTACAAGGGGACTGGAAAATACCGATAGTAGTACCGATTCGTAAAAAAGGGCGACAAATTGGGTTGAAAATTACAGGCTAATTACTTTGACATCAGTGATAATACATTAGAAATGTCTTGTTGGCAAATCGAAAACTTTTCTTCAGGCATGGATGTTCATGTGAACCTCATTTGGTGGGCTGTATGCAAGAAGTTTTGGATGAATTTGACAAGGGGAACCAAGGTGACAGGCAGAATTTCTAAGACATTTGACAAAGTGAGCTTTAATGGTATTAAATAAAGTAAAACCTATTGGAGTGGATGAAAAAATTACTTGCCGGGTAGATGAATTCTCAAAAGATAATACCCAAAGCATTAGAGTGAGAAATGAGATGGAAGTGAATATGGGAGTGAAACGTGGTACTGTATTGGGATGTAATATTACATAGTGTAAGGGAAGTGATAAATAATTTACAAAAAAAAAAAAAAAAAAAAAAAAAAAAAACTGAAATAATTTAAAATAAAGAATTCTTGAATGGCAGAAATAGATGTGGGGGGGAAGGGGGTGGAATTTACACTCGAGGTAAATAAGATAATAATAGTAAGGATCGTAAAATTATAAATTGTGTCTAGTACAATCTGTTTTATGAATATATTGCAAGGAAATCTCGCATTAAACTTCAAAGTGCTTGCAAAGTGATTCTGAGCTTGCAAAGTGATACTACTTTAATCTTGGACTGCAACAACCTTAGAAGTTCGATTACAACAATCACGTAGGGACGACTTAAAATGGCATCTCCATCCGTCGTGTATAATGTACATTGCTCAGCGATACTTTAGATTGAAAATGAAGGTAAACAGGATGTAATGGTATGCTGATCATTCTCACATCAAGATGAATATCACGTTCTTGGGCAGCAGATTACACCTGCTTAAAGACAAGAACATAAGGAGATCGCAAGGAAGTGTTATATTTACAGTAACAGGAAGTAACGGTAGTACCGCTACAGGCGTACTATGCGGAACAGTGGATATTTGGCTTTTAGATTTGATTATAACAGAAGGCAGTGCAAGATATTGCTTAAGAGAAAGGAAGTTTGAACCAACTTTCTTCAGACCAACAGCAGACAAAGATAAAATCATTATCACAGTTACTCTAGTTACGAACAAATTTAAAAAAATTGGAAGACTGAAAAGAAGGGTTTAAGAAGATATATTGAGACTGAAGATTGAAGTTGTGATGCTAAATTATTTTGAACCAACAACATACGGTTTAGGAACAAAAGAAAATAAGCTGCAAAATATCAACAATAAAAAACTACTGAAGTCCCTTCATTGTATGCTTTAGTCTCATTATCCTACGGGAGTACCGGAAAAAAATCAGCTATATTTCTGACACCACAGCAATGTTTCCAGCCTTCTAGCACCTAGTTATTGGTATAACTAAAGTGAACGCCAAGGTTTGGTAGGAACATGTCGGGTGCGATTAAAATTCCAATAAGAAGTAATAGCTACACTGTTATTTAAAAAGCAATGGTCACAAATGACTGATATATACGCCCAAACATACATTACAGATAGCCACGTGCAGCAATAAATAATCAAAGACCACTTCGTTTCTGGTATTACGCTAATGCTGTAGCAACAGATACATGTAAGAGGTCCTAGAATTCCGTCAATGCGAGTCGAGGTTCGCCGATTCGAGTCGGGTCTAGGGGATGAATGTTTAAACTTTGTGTGTCTCTTGTGTTGTCTTTCATTTGAATTATCAGAAAAATAACATGGAAGTTCATAATTACACGGGTTCATCATGCATGAAACGCATATATTGACTTTATGGCTATCCAGTGGAAAACCAATGATAAAACAGATGTAAGAATATTAGGATTTACAGGAAATGGCAATAATTACGCCAAATAACAATCATCAAGAGAAAACCATTTGAAGCTGGACTAAGAGAATGCATATATGATAAAAGATAATATTAATTTAATGAAAATCCTTTAAATATATCATTTAATCGCCATTATCTTTTTCTCATAGGGATTTGAGAGAAAATAAAATTTTCATCAGTAGTAATAAATCAAACAATATTGTGCTTAGCAGATAAAATTTTGGTCTCATTATTGCAGATTCACACAATTTGTGCAGTGTGTAAAATTAAAATAGGTTGCAGTTTATTAAAATATATTTGTTTCGCATTGGTAGGTTCCTAAAACAGCGTAGTGTGTAGAAAACTAAGGAGATAAGTTTAAAAAGAAACTGCTTATAAATTATAAAATATCATAGGGTACAGTTAAATAATACTGAGTATTTACTGTTTGCTGGCAGTGCTTCCAATTGATGAGAGTATTCGATGTGGTGAACACATTTATTTGGTACCTTTAAAGTAATTCCTTAACATAACAAGCAACCCAGTCTAGTTCAGGCATTCATAGCGATAACTTCCTCGTACTCAGAAGGAAACTACGCAACACACGCTCGGAGCAGTAGACATCAAGAAATTGACAGTTCCAAGTTTAACCTTATTTTGTTAAGTAACAACGACAATCTCCGAGACACAGTCTCAGTTTCGTAATGCTAGAAATGGAGGCAGGTTATGATAGTGCTGCCGAAAGGCAATTTACACATAATTTATTGTAGCTAGTAAGATTTGTAAAACCGGAAAGCTTTCAAGTTAAATATTGGATTTTATTTATTTTATGATTGATAAAGCAAGAAATTTAAAGTATTTACATAGGTTTGTTAAAACTTGGCATACGTAATGATCAAGCCACACGAATTTTCTTTAATTTTAAATCAACAAACTATAACACCGAGATAAACCATTCTGTTCACAAAGTGATGTGAATATACACTTATTATTATTTTCTAATCTTAAATATCAAATGCACAGTTAAAGCAGTGTGCAAATTGACAACTTTAAACACATTTTGCCCATTACTTCGCAACCTCAAGTGTATTCGATGTCATCTTTGTCGCAGGGTGATGGGCACATACGGTAGTTAATTTTTAACTGTGGCCCTGATAAGGGCTAGAACGTTAATGTTACTGGTGTTTAAGGTTTGACCGGTACTATATCGTTGCCCAGGGACTGCTTGATTGCTTCTGATAACGTTTTCAAATCGCAATTTCCGGGGAGGCACCTTTTATGTTCATTATACACACTGAAAATTATAGACTTTGCTGAGAACAAGATCTCATAACTTTTGTCACTACACAAAGGGACTAGGACTATTTATAGAAGAACTGTTTTTGTATGATGAATTTTTAGCAACTTTTTACTAAACACACAGAAAGAAATAAAAATATACCACACTTAAAATAATAAGTTAAAATATGTATTCCAGTATCTTACCTCCTAACAAATACACTAGCGTGTATTTACGGAGGAATTCCTTAAGACTACAATTAACTCCAGAGACGTTAGATAAAAGCGTCATTAATACCAACCTCCTGTCACCAAAAAACGGTTACATAATTAACACACAGATATGACATATCCTTCATTGATATAAATTTGACTTCCAATTATTTTTCTTAACATCACACAATATAAGGTTTTCTACGATAATAAAAGAAAATCTTATATATATACGTGTGTTTCCCTTTATTTCACTTTTCAGCCACCACTACCTAGCACATATGACTGGTGTTTGTGTGTAGAAGTAGCATGGAGTTTCCTGTCGTGCACAACGTTTGCCGAATGCCGATAGCTGTGGGGATGTGGGAGATATGATGATTAAAAGTGGTCGATGCAGGGCATTTTCATATTTCGACCAAAGACTTGTGTAACCTTATACTTCTGTTTCCTGCCACAACTACATAGGATAGACCATTGATGTTTGTGTGTGGTAATAATGTCAAGTCCGTTATGTGTCGTGGTGTATCACTTTTCAGCCAAAACTATCTAGCGCAGATTATTGGTGTTTGTGTGTGGTAGTAGTAGCACAGAGTCACCCGTCGATCACAACGTTGGCCGAATTTCGATAACTGAGCGAGTGTGGTCGATCAAGGATATTTTCGTATTTCGACCAAAGTTATCCTGAACTACATAGGGCAGATGACTGGCGTCTGTTTGTGGTAATAGCATCGAGTCTCCCATCGTGATGTATGGTGGTCACATGTCGGTAGCTGTCAATCAAAATTCTTTACAATCACGAACGAAGTCGTGGGCGTCTGCTAGTAATAAATAAAAAGAACTAAAACAAACGCGTTATAGTTATAATGTTGGTACGAATTTATAGAAGTGATTATAAGTTATAGCCAGATATTCAACTAAAACCATCATGGACGTGAAACATTGACTGACTGTGAGAATGGAACTAATAACGGATTTGAAGCTACTTTTGCGTTTCAAGCTTCATAGTTTATTCGTTTTTCTTCGTGATTGCTCCATAAATCTTTATTTGTCAGATTCCTCTTGCTGTGTAAGTCTTTCATTTACTGTCATCAATATTTCGACTGGTTTGATGCAATCTTCTAGCCCTTCCTATCTTGCACCAACTTCTTCATCTCAACATACCCCTTAAACCCTACATCCTCAGTTATCTACTTCATATATTCTAATATCCGTCTTCCTCTGCAGTTCTTCCCTTATACTATTCCCTCCACTAACAAATTAACCAATCCTGCATGTCTCAAAATATGATTTACCATCCTGTTTCTTATTTATATAAGCCTCTTCCACAACTTCCCCCCCCCCCTCCATCATTTCCAAATTCGTTCATTTCGTACAAGTCCATGCATCGCTACCATGAAGTGCGGTGCACAGACGTATAGCTTAAGATACCTAATAGCGCACTTTGTAA
>CM061919.1:134173098-134226551 GCA_031002005.1 Vandiemenella viatica
CAATAAAAAAAAATTACCTCTTACATTTTAATGTTTATCATTTTATTACAATTACTACACTATCTCACATCAACTCTCTGAGTGAAGCCGGGTACCTCAGCTAGTAATAAATAAAGAACATTAGTGATAGGCAAGACCAGGCCAACCAACAAAATCGGCTGTTGTAGAACACATTTTGCAAGGTATTGTGGAAGAAAAGAAAGGTATTGGAAAAACCAGAAGGTTATTTTCCGTTGATAGTTCAGGAAGTGGTATCTCGTAATTTAGACTATAACACAATGATAACTTGTGTGTTTTTTTTTATTTTTAATGTCTCTTAACAGCGATGTCTTTATAGACGGGAAATGATGGGGGGCAAGGAATGGGAAGGAATTCAGCCACGGCCTTTTGAAGGAAGCATCCAGGCGTTGTCATGGAGTGACTTGGGAAACCATGGAAAACCCAAATCTGGATACCCGGGCGGGCCAGAACGCTAACCGTTACACCACCACCTCGGTGGTGACATTTATATCAGTTCAAATCTAATATCTTATTTAGTAGCAAGACAGAAGCAATTATGAATAAGCATGAAAACGCCAATGTCTCAGATGGTGGGTGTAAAAATGGAGGTAGTTAGAGATATCGTTAATTTGTTGTGATCTAAAAATACTGAAGCGCATAAATGGGCGGTCAATATACCGGGTGTTCCGGTTGCAGCTGTCATAGTGGGAGACATGAGTCACACAGTCGCTTATTGTTATCCTGCGATAATTCGGGTGTGGCGCAGCTGTGCTCATTCAATTACGAACCCGCATCATGCAGCTGCGAGGGGAGCGATAATTCGAGTGTGGCGCAGCTGTGCACATTCAATTACGAACCCGCATCATGCAGCTGCGAGGGGAGCGATAATTGATGGCTTCCGGGTGTGGCGCATTCAATTACGGACCCGCATCCTGCAGCTGCGTGGGGAGCGATAATTCGGGTGTGGCGCAGCTGTGCACATTCAATTACGAACCCGCATTCAATTAAACTCCCCTAGTTCCTCGGCTCCCCTCCGCTCCAAACTGTCTGCAAAGACAGGTCCATAAGCAATACATGGGGGAAAAAGTGGGCTCACTCCATCCTCCATAAGAATACATGGGGAAAAAACTGTCCGCTGACCGCTGTACATAAGGAAATAATAAGATCAATCTGAGGTTACAGATGTGAGACCCCCTCCCCGCAATTCAATTAGCATTAATTAAGGCTCCCCGCCATGGGGGAAAAAGTGGGCTCACTCCATCCTCCATAAGAATACATGGGGAAAAAACTGTCCGCTGACCGCTGTACATAAGGAAATAATAAGATCAATCTGAGGTTACAGATGTGAGACCCCCTCCCCGCAATTCAATTAGCATTAATTAAAATCAATTAAGGCTCCCCGCCATGGGGGAAAAAGTGGGCTCACTCCATTCTCCATAAGAATACATGGGGAAAAAACTGTCCGCTGACCGCTGTACATAAGGAAATAATAAGGTCAATCTGAGGTTACAGATGTGAGACCCCCTCCCCGCAATTCAATTAGCATTAATTAAAACCATGGGGAAAAAACTGTCCGCTGACCGCTGTACATAAGGAAATAATAAGATCAATCTGAGGTTACAGATGTGAGATTGCAGCGGCTCCCCTCCTTAATTCAATTAAACTCCCCTAGTTCCTCGGCTCCCCTCCTTAATTCAATTAGGACCCCACGCAATTCAATTAGCCTTAATTAAAATCAATTAGGGCTCCCCCCCACGCAAATCAATTAAAATCAATTAAAATCAATTAAGGACCCCACGCAATTCAATTAAAATCAATTAAAATCAATTAAGGACCCCACGCAATTCAATTAAAAAAAAACAAGATGGCGCTGCGACCCCCTTCACCCACTACTTTCTCTTTAAGAGAAAAATCCTGGCAACATTTGGTGTGCCAAAGCCAAACCCCTCTCCCTCCTACGGCCCCTTAATTTTTGTCAATGTTCTATATGAAAAGCTACAGTCGACACCGTTTTACCGATTACCATGAAACTTGGTGCTTATATGTATTTTTTCACGAAAAAGGTGTCTGACCAAAAAATAAAAACTTCACCCATTCTCCCCATTAAGCCGCTTAATTTTTATACAAGCCCTCAGTTTTTATCCGGTTAAATAGGACGTAGGACATTTTTACTATAAATCATAGAGAAAAATAATGTCAACTTTTGTTTTGGAAAAACTGAACCCCTCTTCCTGTTTCCATCCCCTTGTTTTTTTACCAAACTTCTTTTTAAAATGCTACAGTCGACACCATTTGACCGATATTTATGAAATTTGGCACATTTATGTATTTTTTATGGAGAAGATTTCTGACCAAAATATTCAAAAACTACCCTAGAATCCCCTTTTACATCCCTTAATTTTTTTACAAACCCACATTTTAATACGATTTCGGTGGAACTTCGCATGCGTACACTTTAAAAGAAAGAGAAAAAGAAAATACCGTCCACCTTACTTTTACAAAAACCTAACTCCTAACCCCTTTCTACCCCTTTAATTACTGTCAATGTTCGTTCTATTAATCTACAGTTTCTATCTGATTTTGAAGGACCTATGTACATGTATACTTAAAAACAAACAGAAAAATACTGTCTGTATTTGGTTTAGAGAAGCCAAACCCCTCTCCCCCTTTCCATCCCCTTAATCTATAGTCTACACAAAGGTACAGTTTCAATCCGATTCTGAAGGGAAGTTACACACGTTTACTTTAAAACAGAAAGAAAAATTCTTTTCACATTTGGTTGCAGAAGCCCGACCCCTCCTTCCCTTCTACCCCCAGCTCTCCTAATTTCCAATGTACTTTATACATACACACAGTATTTATCAGATTTAGATGGAACACTGGACATATCTCCTTAAAAACAAAGAGAAACATACATTCCGTTTACAAAACCCAACCGCTCATTCCCTTACCCCATTTAATTTTAAAAAATGTTCTTTACACAAAGTTACAGTTTTTATCTGGTTTTGATGGAACTTTGCACATGTATACTTTAAAACAAAGAGAAAAATACTGTCCACACTAGCCTTACAAAAACCAAACAACTCTTCGCCTCTACACTCCTTAATTGTTTTTTTTTATACATACTTACAATTTTTATCTGATATCAATAGAAATTTACACACATATACTTTAAATCAAAGAGAAAATCTACATTGGTATACAATAGCCCAATTCCTCTTCCCTTTTACCCCCCACCGCTTTTAATTTCCAATGTTCTTTGCAAAATCCCGTCAAAATCAGCCATGGAAGAATATTCATTAAATAAATGTGTCCTAATGTCTCAACATGTACCTCAGATTTCATCTTCGACCCCAAGCTTTCACGTTGTGAAAACCAATTAAAATCTGTATGTTCTGTGTGATGCCGGAACAAACAGATATATTCCAGAGACAGAATTGTGTATGTGGTATGTATTAATTCCCAGGTGTTATATGTTTCGATTATCGAGCAACAGGTTTAACAGATGTTGTGATTAGGACGAAACACAGCCTCGACCAAAATGTAAACTGACATTCCTTGAGACAGCATCCAATTCACCCCGTTCTGGAAGTTGTTGGGGGTATAAAAAGATTTTTTTGAAAGCAAGCGCTTTAACCACTGAACTACCAGGAAGTACGCAAAATGAGAACTGATGCGGCATATTTAAAATACAAAACAAACTATAATGCTACTAAAAATTTAATAATAAAATAATTGTTTTAAAAATTAAAAACCACCTTCAAAAAAGGGAACTAAAAATATTAAAATAATTTTATACCCTGCTTGGAAGAGAGTAAATCTAAATGGAGAATATTTTACATTACTGTTATTGAAATTTTTACATTAATCACTTGTTTTTGGAGTCAATAAGTATTCGTATATCTTTTTAGGGTATGTCTGTACATGCCTGCATGTTTTGTGCAGTCAGTTCTGGGTGACGATATAACATAATGTGTGTACCCATAACATGCTCTACTGGATATAACTCTGAGGACCGTGCGGTTTGATTTCTGTAGCAGTGTTTTAAGAACGCTGAGACTTTTAAATAAGCCTATTAATTGTTTATCAGTGTTCATTAGAGTTGAAGTGTACGTTATTTTCTTATTAAAATTCACAAATTAATGGAGGACATTGATTTCCAAAATAATTCATGAAATTAATCCCGGGTGGATCCAACAATGGAAGTGTTCCGTACTTGAGGGAAGCAACTTTCCAATTCTATAGTAGTTTTCAGCCAAACAGTCGCAAGTTCAAATTAATCATACACTTTCTTATCTAACCAAATGACACATTGGCATACTGCAGAGAATAAAATGAAAACAGAGTCTACAACAAGATTATAATTTCTTTAGTTTAAAATTTATTAAGTTACTTATCAAGAACTGGGACTGATCTTTGTTTTCATGAAAGTTACAATGTGAAGGATTCATTGCATAAGTAACAAATTGGGAGAACGATCGAAATCTCAACACGTTGACATGCGTTGAATGGGGTAAGAGTCTCCAAACACAGAAGTTATTGTTTACGGTAGCGTCTCAGATGTGTAGAGGGTGTGAGCTAACAGAATGCCCACTACTCCAACTGGCTGCCACTGTCTTATGTAGGACCGCCGCTTGCGTGTCACATACCAAAATAAGAGCGGCTTTTTGTATTCATTTCCGTACATCTCCATTCACACATATTTACAAACACTTATACAATTATTTGCACATACTCATTCGGTTAAGACTTGTGCCCCCATGGCAGGATTCCTATTCCATCGAGGGAGACATACCGTTTGTCATCCGTCCTAGAGAGGCCTAGTTAACAAACTTGCACTGTATTTACTTTGTGAAGATCAGATGTTAAACTCTGCTGCAAATGGTACTTCGTCGGCACACCATAAAGACAATCAACATACTCCTCCATCTGCAGCTGGCCCTTGGCCCTTCTTGAGGTCTGATTAGATTGTAGTCGCAATGACTACATTTTCGACCTTAAATCCGCAAAATTCCACAATCAGGGAACCATTCGCCTCATCCTTCATATTCCCGACAACCTTCCCGTTATATCGAAAAAATTGTTGGGTTTACAACCGGGTGTATGGAATTCCTCCCTGTTACGTTTCATTACCTCATATGTATCACAGCCGTTCACCATATAGATAAAACTATCTGTGTCCATTTAAACCAGTTTTCGGCGTATAAAGTGTGGAATGACAAATTCATAATGAAATCCGTACATCCGCAGTTTAGACAGGTCTAGAACACACATCCCGACGTAGAATGGCTTGTTGAAAAGTATCCTAACGTTCGCCGTTTCCAGGTCCACAAAGTCTTCTGTAAAAATAGTTGCTTATTTAAAGTGTATTTGCGGGCACCACAGCGGCCCGCCCGGCAAGTAAACAATTTCACATTGCAGAGCTTTCTGATGTTCTGCTGAATTGTTCATAAGTTTGAAAAAGTCTCTCTCAAAGTCATATTTGGCTGAACGGTGAGTGCATGTATTGAGGGATATGTATTATTTCAACCACGGTGACTGGTTAAAATAAATGGCACGGTGCATTTTGGTTACCTGCAGCCACAAGCCTACACAGTGTTGAAGGTCTCGGTAATGGAGAACATATCGTACCTTGTTCTCCATGGTGGAGAGTAGAAACTACAGGGGCTTTGTGGTCTGGACATGGCGGTAGGTCCGCTAGAAGGTCGTGCTTCTCCTGGGGAGTTGTCAGATCTGAAACTAAGCCCTTACGCGAATCTGATGCAATGTTCATGAAATCTATGTTGTAAATTTGCTTGGCTGAAACCATTGACACCCTCCAGAGGGTAGATACTCTGATATGGTCAGCTGTACAAATTTTTTACGTTTAATTACATGATAAAATTCTCAGGCGCATCGTGGTTGCACTTCATCATGCACCGGTTATTTACCTTGGCGTACCTATGGACGCACTGGCAAATACCTTCACGAACCCCACGTTCGGAAAAGAGCAGCATGTCGAAATCTGTCAGAAGGTCCAGTTCGACACGTGATCCTTAACATAGGCTGCCACTTAAGGCCTGGTGGTGTAAAGTAGTGAGCGGAGTCAGGCTGTATTTCCCCAAGTATACATCCCTAAAATATTCAAACAGATCCGCAAGTAACCGTACATTTGTCCCCATGTACAATGTTGCATACTCATACATGCTTTGGATCTGGAAAACCCGCCAGAATTAAATCGCTTGTTCGAAATCATGGACTGAAAGTCCATACTCCGACGACGAACTACAAAATTTTTACTTTGGAAGGAATATCACCTCTTTGAGCTTTCTCATCGAATCCACGTATTCGTAAGGGAAGACTCCATTTCACTTCACTAATTGGAACTTCTCGGGGTCCATGAAATGCGCACGGGTAATGTCATGCTCGTCAAGGGTTCTAACCAGCTTTTATAATGATGAATGCATGAAACGGTACGAGTCCAGGAACCGCAATGTGACTAACGTGCCCTTAATCTTTTTAGAAAACGAAATATAACGTTCAGTGTTGATGAGCAGGACATCTATCCCATCTTTATCGAGGTGTACTAAGTCCCCTTACTATGAAGTGCGTATCATACCAAGTAGTGCTCTAACGCCGGTCGGCGCCATCAAAGGGATTCTAGGGGTCAGGGCGCGTGACCTTTTGACCCCGGAAGCCATTAATCATGTCATAATATGTCAACAAGGCCATTAATCATCGGGACCCCTCGCAGGCAGAAGCCATTAATTATCGCGACCCCTCGCAGCTGCCGCGCAGCGGAAACCATTAGTCAGCCGCGGAAGCCATTAATTATCGGGACCCCTCGCATCACCCGCCGCGTAAATCCGGCCGCGGAGCGGAAGCCATTAATTATCGGGACCCCTCGCAGCTGCTGCCGCGTACATCCGGCGCCGTGCACGTGTGCTGCAGCCCCTCCCGGAACACATTTATCATCGGGACCCCTCGCATCTGCCGCGGAGCGGAAGCCATTAATTATCGCGACCCCTCGCATCCGGCGCCGGGCACGTAGAGAGAGGGGGGAAAAAAACATCCTCTAAGAAACACGATTCCTTACGCCAGACGTTTTAAAAATCGCTTTGTCTAATTCATATGTATACCATCTGGAGTGTACTGTCCGCTGCCTCCGATCACATTTTTTCGAACTGTTATAAACTTTACGTTACTAATAATCAATTTTTTTGTACATGTGTTTATAATTAGCTGTTTACAATTATAGTACCCTACCGATAGAAATTCTATGATAATCAGATTTTTCGCCGATTCCACTTACAGACATTGTGTTAGGTCAGTTTTACGCGCTCGCGCGTAATACTGATCTAACATGTAACAAGCTGAGCATGCCTAACAAATCTTACCTACAATAGCCTCAATTTCTGCTAGGGTGTGATGGTTGATTAACTAAAACTGGGGTTAAACTCTAATGTACCCCACACTCATTACATAAAGTTGTAGCTTCACACTCGCCTCCGTAACATGCTGGGCTTGCCTAGCATGATACACCTGCAATAACCTCAATTACAAATCTTACCTACAATAACCTCAATTACTGCTAGCTTACACTATCTTATCCTACCTTCATTAGATGAAGTATACGTTTCACAAGCGATATTGAGTAAATCGTGTGTATAACTGTAACACTCCGATCGAGATTTAAGTTAGTCATACTCAATGTGCCAAGCTACAGAAAACTGAGTTATTGTTAAGATGTAGTGTACTAACCTAACTTGGGCTAACCTAACGTATCTTACCCCAAAATGTCACACATCCTATATTCACCGGAGTTTAATTAAATTTATGTAGGTTTGTAAATTTACTGATGATAGCGGTTTTAGCTATGTCTTGTGTGTTAATGTGTCTCATACGTTCTGTTAGCGCCTTGGATCGTATACATTCAGTGCTATGATGCTCATATTTGTTGTTTCAATCCCATGCGCACACTATCATGATGGAAAGGTGGTATGTGTGGAAAATATGCATCACATAGATTTCCTAACATGATAGAATTGGTACAGCACTTTTTATTATAAGCGTATTTTCAGTATGAATGAATAAATGCGATTTTAAAACGCTTGGCCCAAGGGATCGTTTTTTTAAGGGCCCAAGCCACTTCGGAAAGGTGAAGAACCTTAGGAATTCCATGTCTGAACGATGTAATCAGAACATCACAAACATCATATCCACAGCACTTGCGACTTTGGTCAAATAGTGCAATTGACTGTAATACCAAGCTCGCTTGTTAACACAATGCAACAATTTATCCAGCGCAGCTGACCTGAACGTACCCTAATATAACGCAAGTTATGACGGCTCGTGTGTCTACTGATGGCTAGGCATTCGATAACATTGAGATCTGTGATGCACACATCTGTCCAGTTACCATCCTTTTTCTTCTTCCTGGAGACTGCTTTATCAGCCGAACACGCAATTTACACAGATATCATGCTTTTTCTTTAGTCCATTTCAGTGATGAATACACTTCATAAAAGATGCCACTTTGCTGTGTAATGCAGGCAGATGTAAATTGTGACTTTTTCGTGAAGTGAATTGAAATTATTTTTTCCAACTTCTATATTTATGCACACCTTTTTAAGGAAATACGTGGGGGAAGTGACATATAATACATGTTTACAATGTATGCTAGCGAGTGTTTTGTGTACGAAAATGCCCACTCGCGTGATGTCTATGTGGGATCCATTACGATTCATTCTAACATTTTTCTGTAATTGATGAAAACTTATGTGATGGTGCAGTCAGTATCTCCGTTGTACATTTGGTGTGCGTTTTAATATTTTGATTTAAAAGAGAATAATGTACAAGGCGTTTTGTTTAGTGTTCATCCTTTGCACTCGCTGACGATAACGTGATTTGTGTTATTGAGGAGTGGTGCAGGTTTCTCTGGAAACTGTAATGACAGCCAAAACATACTTTTTTGTAAGCATATGACACTTTTCTGTAGCCCGTTGTGGTAATGAAAACACATCATATAGTTGGGCACTGTACTCTATGATGCACGCAGGTGTAATTCTCATGTCAATCGACTACGTCTTTTTTTTGGAGTAAATTAGGTAATTTTGGCATTATTTTACGTATTTTAATCATTTTTTTTACCGATTTTCATGAAATTTATGAAATATATAGGATTTTCATGCTTCTCACTGAAATTGTGTATTTTTCACAAAATTTTGCTTCTCTCCCCTTGTCATGAATGGACCTGAAGTTTAACGTGTAAATCGGAATCGCTGTCCATCATAGTGTTCCTCACATAGGTAAAAAAAATATGTATAAAAAATGTATCCACATTCAGTTAATCGTCAAAGGCACCTCAAAAGGCAGAATGCCCTGCTCCAGTTCTCGCGGCATCAGTCGAACCCCTCGTCGTCCTCTGAACTCCCTTGAGACATATTCAACGAATCGTACACGCTTTACCGCACCACTGAGGAATGGCGAATTCTTAATGAAACTGATACATCCTCAGTCACCTTCTTACCATGTCAATCGATGACTTCTTTCGTGGAGTGAATATTACATCATTTTTGCGATATTTTTACCTGTGTTTACTATCTTTTAGAGTTTTCATAACATTTCGGAAATTTTTATGAGATGTGGGACGACCAGCTCTTTTAATGCTTATCTAACATGATCTGGTAACACTACAGGGCACAGAGGTTCCTGGGTTTAACGTGGAATCCGAAAGACTGAAATGTTTTGGCATACTTAACATTATACAGTAAACAATGACGAAAATTTACTAAGTTTTACTGGCACACTGTGATAAGAACGAAATAACAGTAACCTGTTTTTAATGTAAGATATGCTGTTTCCATACTTCGATTACCCTATCATGATGGGAAGATTGTATGTGTGGTGAATACTCAGCACATAGTTTTCCAAACCTCTTGTGACAGCCAGAGTTTACTATAAGATACAATGGGTCGTTCGCATACTGATAGTAGTAGTTTTAGCTATACCTCATAGAGTTAATGTTCGCTTTTGTGTTAGTATATGTAATGCCTACCCCTTTTATCGATAACATCCGTAGTGTTCATCCTTTGCACTCCCTGGCGATAACGTGATGTGTGATGGAGGGGCGGTGCAGGATTCCCTCCCCCTCAAAACCGAATTCATTTAACTCCTGTATCTGATTGTGTAATCATATTCTCTTAGTAATATAGTATTTACCGGTAGAAAACGTAATACCCTATGCTAATTCAGGACGGGGACTGGAACCTGCGTCCTCTGGAATGCAAGGGCAGAACGTTACCACTCACTCACCACGGTCGGTGACATCATTGAAAAAGACACAGTGAGTTAAACTACACTGAAACTTGCAAGAGGACACACTACAGTGCAGGAAATGATGGTAAATTAAGATTTTGAAAAGTTTTTGCTCCCTGGGTAACATGTTTGTCGGGCGAAAACCACAAATTTCAGATAATAATATTCGCTAATGCCCTCTTTACGGCTCCCAATATCCATTTTCTCGCATAGATGCTTGCACGAAACCTAATTCTTTGCAAGGGTCCTCGAAACGTCCTCTTTTTCTTCACCTTACAACAGCAGTTGAACTAAAAGCCACCACTCACCTCGACAATGAGACAGTAAGATTAGTTTTCCATTTATTTGTGTTTGTAGATTCGAATTTATCCAAAAATGATTGCGAAATAGCAAAAGAATAACCACTTTGAGTGTCTTTAACATGTACCTAAAACATTATATAGCTCCTATTTAACTGTTAAAAGGAAGCTTCTTCTACCCTCCAACTCTCTGCTGCCATATTCAACAAACCGCGATGACTGACTCTCTGATAATAAGGCACCTTAAAAAGGCAGAATGTTCTGCTCCAGTTCCCGCGGCATCAGTCGAACCCCTCGTCGTCCTCTGAACTCCTTTGAGACATATTCAACGAATCGTCCACGCTTTACCGCACCACTGAGGAATGGCGAATTCTTAATGAAACTGATACATCCTCAGTCACCTTCTAACCATGTCAATCGATGACTTCTTTCGTGGAGTGAATATTACATCATTTTTGTGATTTTTTTATGTGTGTTTACTATCTTTTATAGTTTTCATAACATTTCGGAAATTTTTATGAGGTGTGGGACGACCAGCTCTTTTAATGCTTATCTAACATGATCTGGTAACACTACAGGGCACAGAGGTTCCTGGGTTTAACGTGGAATCCGAAGACTGAAACGTTTTGGCACTTTTCAGTTGTGAATATCTATGTCCAAATACGAGTGAGGGCTCAGAGTAGTGATTAATAATCTGTATGTTTAAGGGGGGTGGGTACACCTAACCCCTTAAGTGATATTTGGTGCCAAGTGTATCTTGTTGTAAAATAAAATATTTTTTTTTCACCACTTGTTATAGATGTGTATGATTTCTATGAACCATGACTAATTTTCCTTCTTCTCTAAACCACTTGTACAATCAACGATATAAGTTTTTTTTCTGTTAGTTGTAATGTTATTTCACTTAATTTATGGTAAACATTCGCATATTATTGCTACCCACACCAAATGTCCTAGTAATCTTGGTAGATACTTACAGCACGAATATAAAACTTTGTCTCGTAAAGTTTTTAGACTGGTTTGTGCAGGAGATATTACTCTAACTTCCCTTGTTGTGAAATGACTTTGTTCATGTTGTGATAAGCAAGCCGTCTCTACGCATTCAATATAACATACATCTCCAACAACTGCTTATTCATTATCTTGCTTTAAAAACTTACACTCCATGCTAGATATTCAGACCGGCATACAAGCAATAACTCTGAAAAGAGGCAATCCTGAGATCACCCGTATGACAGTGCCGAAAATTAAAGCATTTATGGGCCGAGAATGTTTTATATGTGACCTCATCCACTTGGAAGTGTGTAAAAATATGAAAGATTTTGTTATTGTTCAAAACTACGGCCAGCTAAAAAATTTATACTTTGTGTTTGAAAATATGGCTAATTGAAATAAGTGTGGAATTAACTACAGATAAATTACTACACTTGTTAGTTACTATATCTGAACTCTGGTCTGCATTCGTGAGGACTCGTGGTTGAAATCCCCCGTCTGGCTATACAGATTTCGGTTTTCCATGGTTTCCCGAAATTACTCCAGGAGAATGCCGGGATGATTCCTTCAAAAGGCCGTGGTCGAATTCATTCCCGTTCCCTCTCATAGGCTGCGTAATTCTTGAGAAACCCGGTCTCCGGTTCGAATCCCTGTCTCGGCGCTGATTTTCATTGGCCCTTAATCCGACCTTCACCTCTGGCGCAGCAAGCTGTGTAATGTGAAGTACATCAGAACACTTCCATGTTTCGAATTTCCTGTTAGACTGTAACTCTCCTACACGCGCTAGAATTCCAGGTTAAACTGTAGGTCTCCTACAACAGGTAGAATTACCGGGTTAGTTAAAGGTAGGCTATGACAGGGGGCTGAATGCGCAGTCGGTGAAAACTCTGCACCAGGTCGTTACGAAATTACGAGTCTTTGCCTTTAGTACACTCTTTTATAATTTATTTGAAGATTTAATTCTCGTAGCCTGCATAATTCTTGAGAAACCCTTCTATTGTGGATGTTTTCGGACGAAGAGGATAAGTAATATCAGTAAAGAAAAAAAAACTTTTCCAAAACCAAAAAAAAATCGATGTAGTGGTTTACTTTGCTATCATTCGGTTTCATCAAGTCTTCTGACTCTTGAAATCTCTGCAATCGAATATTCTATAAGTATGAAAAACTAACCGTGCTATTCACTTCTGTAAGTGGAATCGGCGAAAAATCTGATTATCATAGAATTTCTATCGGTAGGGTACTATAATTGTAAACAGCTAATTATAAACACATGTACAAAAAAATTGATTATTAGTAACGTAAAGTTTATAACAGTTCGAAAAAATGTGATCGGAGGCAGCGGACAGTACACTCCAGATGGTATACATATGAATTAGACAAAGCGATTTTTAAAACGTCTGGCGTAAGGAATCGTGTTTCTTAGAGGATGTTTTTTTCCCCCCTCTCTCTACGTGCCCGGCGCCGGATGCGAGGGGTCGCGATAATTAATGGCTTCCGCTCCGCGGCAGATGCGAGGGGTCCCGATGATAAATGTGTTCCGGGAGGGGCTGCAGCACACGTGCACGGCGCCGGATGTACGCGGCGGCAGCTGCAAGGGGTCCCGATAATTAATGGCTTCCGCTCCGCGGCCGGATTTACGCGGCGGGTGATGCGAGGGGTCCCGATAATTAATGGCTTCCGCGGCTGACTAATGGTTTCCGCTGCGCGGCAGCTGCGAGGGGTCGCGATAATTAATGGCTTCCGCCTGCGAGGGGTCCCGATGATTAATGGCCTTGTTGACATATTATGACATGATTAATGGCTTCCGGGGTCAAAAGGTCACGCGCCCTGACCCCTACAATCCCTTTGATGGCGCCGACCGGCGTTAGAGCACTACTACTATACCAGACAAATTAAGGAAAAAAATTAGTATGTACCTTTGATTATTGAACTGTAAATTACATTTATTGTGTGCAGCCTCTCTAAATTTACGTGTGATGTGGCAATGATCGCGAACATTACCGGCTCCCTGTTCAATGCCTTCACCACAGATGTGGTATACTCTAGCACGGCAAAATAGTGCTTACTCATCAACTGTCATTACGAGGGGTATAATACATTGTAAATTTCATCAACGTCATGGGTTAGTTTAACGAGTTGTTCAACTAGTCACTTCCGTCGAATCGGTTCAGCTGGTGGCCATAAGCGCAAACGACCTGGTAACTCGCAACAAACGGGGTGTGTTCCTGGACTGATATGGAATGAGAGACGTTGGGTTAAGGGCTGAACGTGTCAAAGGGTTTCAACAAACATTCTAAGTCCGCGTAAACTACGAATGGTGCACGCTGTTGGTGCACAAAATCCTTAAACTTTAAGGTTTTTTCTTCGTCGCCGGATAGATCGACTCTGACAGCCTTCACCGTTGAGCAATCAATCTCATGACACTGTAAGTGATATTTACTCCAGAAATGCTACAGACATCTGCCACAAATGGGAACATGACCTTTATGATTTTATATAGATAATCTAACTAACCGCGATAGAGTCTTGATCCAGCAGCAATGGAATTTTCCACTACCGTCAGATATCAACAACATGTTTATGTGTTTATGCCGTATGCATGCAGTATGATGGAGGGGTCCGACAGCTATATGTTTATCTTTATTAATTTCATCCAGGCCGAAAACGTTAATGGAATAGTCGAGATTCTGCCTCTCAGATTTGGAAATGCCTGTGAGTTTCACCGGAAAATCAGTTATTGAAATCGAAAGGTTAGTTGGAGTATTAACTCTTTCCAGTTTTCCATTTAGCGCCTTTAATGGAGATGCAAGAATCTTCCATAGAAAGCATAGCTCATCTTTGTCCTCAACGACGACTAATGCCTTCTTTCTATGGATATCAAGTGGCAGAGCAACATAGGAAGACCCTCGATAGAATTGTTCACATTTTTCAATCTTAACGACTGACACATCTTAATTAAAAAGCAGTTTCCAAATATTGATCCTTCTGTAAATTAAAGTCGATAATCACTCCGTCTTGAACTTTTACGTCCAGGGTGAACGTATTATTGACGATTTTACAAATTTTCCAAATACTCAAAGCAGGCATTGATAAAGTTACTTGGTTCTTTTAAGTTTTCAGAATTTCGAATAACACCGGAATGTATTCTACTAGCAAAAGCACTTTTCCTGTCTTCAAGGGTTAACCCCATTGCACTCGACTTGCCTATAACACTGGTTGGTGTTGGAAACGGTCTGAAACTGTTTGAAGTGTTGAATGACCCAGGTGTTAATGGCTGGGTTGGCGTAAGTCCTGTCACGGATATTGTTGGACTCCATACCGGAGTAGCATACGAGTATGTTACAAATGAACATGTTACAAACTTTTAAAATAACTTAGTTACATCAAAGAAAACTTACCAATTGTCCTGATACTCCATACCAGCAGCGGTGGTGGTAGGCTTGTCGACAGTAACTGTGACGATGTTGGTACCAGACTCCATATCGGCTGCCCCGTCGAAGTCGTTTGTAGACATGATCCTGTAACATAAAAAATATGCATTAACGAAAAATAAACACGTTACATAGCAAAGTAAATAAAGTAAAACTCACAAATAGTTTTAAGACTCCAGTGTGATCGACCCTTAGGACTCGATAATAGCGTCGGTGGCCCCTAATCGGTTGACGCCAAACTCCAGATCGACAGCACCGTCCGTTATTGAATTGGCGATGGCAAGGCGGTAGATTCTGCAAAAAAGTTACATTATTAGGCAAAAATGATGAACAAATTATGTGGTAACGTAAAGGATGTGTACTTACCGCTATTCATTCTCCTTAATTTTGAGGATGTTCCTTTCTACACCTGCTTAACAGTACGTATTTATCAAATTCTCCCAAACACCTTGACAACCTGGACACAAAAAGTAGAAATATTAATCACAATCTAAACCAGCTGGAATATAAAGCTAATGCTAAATATTACACTTGCCAGCAACCCTGAAAGAAATAAGTTCAGCCAAATCAGACTCTTGGGAAGACGTGGCAGTAACATCTGCTTGACTGTCGTTATTAATAACACACTGATGATCTCGGAACAAAAAGAGAACAATTAATTACAATCTTACCAGCTGGAATATAATCACAAGTATTAAATATCACACTTACTTGTATCATTTAGTTCAGAAAGATAAATTTTGAGATGACATGACAGAGAGCTACGATGTTTACTGAACGAGACGAAGGAAGACAATGACACAGCCAGATTATTTTTTTGGTTTCATTCCTGCCAGGTAAAGCCTGGCTCTTTTCGGCCTACTTATTCTAACGGGGATGGAAGGGGGATGGAAGTCGGCCGTGGCCTTGTAGGGAACCATCCTAGCTTTCGCCTGGAGTGACTGAGGAAAACCACGGAAACCCCAGTCAGGATGCCCGGACGGGATTTGATCCCGGTCCTCCCGAATGTTAGGTAGGAGGGCAAATTTGCCCTTTTGCTAACTGTGACAGATATGACAGCAGAGCGTGGTGCGAAACACTTGTAGCTGCACCAACATTGTACTCTGCTGTCAGATCTGCCGCATATATCCGCCTATTCTGCTTTACAGCGTAGGCAAACCTCCGACCTCCACGTTCTGTGATGAGTCGTGACCGTCCATCACCTTTTCGTCCAGTCGTGGTTTCACCGTCGTTCAACCACTCTGCATAGATGCTCACTACAGTAGCACGCGAACAGCTGACTAGCCTCCCTGCTCCCAGCAGCACGCCCACAAGCCACCGGCCCGTAATTTAAGGGATTTGCTTGACCTGTGCATTGACATATCGTGCCAGATAAGGACTTTTCGAATCCATGCCACGCCAAATCGCTGCTATATTGCCTCCAATGAAGGACCGATACACTAATAAGCAGCTAGTAATAATGTTTTATCTGATCAGTGCAATAATATACGGTGAACCATTTACATTTATCGGCAAGGAAGAGTTAGTACTGCTTCTTTCCAAATGCTGGTTTTTTTACTCTGAGGGCACTGAATTGATGATTACGCATGATCACCATTCTTCATAAGACGATAATTCCCGCGAAATCTCATAACTGGATACACATTGTTCTGTGGGAAGATTGAGTTTAACCATGTTGCCATGTCCGCTCATATGTTAGTATTTAAAATACAGGTTCTCCAACCAGCAGTACATGGGAGCAGCATGTATGAGGTGTTTGTAATGTTGAAGCTGCACAGGTTGTTATGAACTTTTTTTTCTAAACAAATTTAAAGATATCGTAAATAGTTAATTCTATAGCCCAGGGGTGGCCAAGCTCCTTGATAGTCCGAGCCATTTTTCAAAATTTGAAATTTTTCGCGAGCCGCAATTAAATACGTATTGAAAAGGTATGCAAAAAAAGGTAATAATTTTTTTACAGAAATTATATTTATTGAAAACATATGAATAAAATTACAAAATATGTGTATTGAATTTAAAAATTAAACACATTTATTTTAATTCTCCTGATAATTCTTTGAAATTTGGTGAATAATTGGTGACATCACTTCTAAGTAATTCTTTGAGATGCTGGTTAGTTAATACTGATCGGTGTTTGGATTTCACGAATTTTAAAGTGGAATAAAGTGATTCACATAAGTACGTTGTTCCGAATATTGAAATAATTCGACAAGCAACCTTTTTTAATTCAGGATACTTCGATTCTGGTACAAATTTCCAAAATTCAGTAATCGGCGTCGACTTATATTTTAATTGTAGAGCTTGGTCTTCTTGTATCTCTATTAATTCTAATTCTCCAGATGCTTTTTGGGTCATAATTATATTGGAAATGGAAAACTCACCTTGAATTATATTAATTTCAAATGGATTTAGAAAAAAATCAAGAGACGATTTAAAATATTTTGGAATTCCGTCAATATTCCTTCTAGGTTTTTTATATACTCGTTAAGTTTTTCTTGTTTAATATTGGAACAAATTTTTTTAATTCGAGGAAAATGACAAAATGTTTCGTGTTTGTTATCAATAATTTAAAAAACATTTTGAAACACATAAGGAACGATAATATTTAAAAAAATATAATAACACAAAAATGAAAAGGTAACTCGGGTACATTTATCGAGAGCCACAAATAATCCTTCAAAGAGCCGCATGTGGCTCGCGAGCCAGAGGTTGGCCACCCCTGCTATAGCCTGTATGGTTTCTGTCAAATTTTGCAGTGATATTTGAAATCAATGTGAATTTTAGGAACAGTTCTTGGTCCAGTGAAATGAGGAAAATTTCCTGCAACTGAATATTATACTTTCTTAATGTTTATTACATGTTTAGTGATTGATTGCGTACTGTCATATATTTGTAATCGATACTTCAAATTATCTAGCTTTCTACTGCCCAATAACTTTTTTTTTCAAATTTAAATTTTTGTTTTGTTTCAGATTTTTCGTCATATTCGGACAACCTTCTATTGCTGTTAGACCTCAATCGGTTTTACATGATAGCATAAGCTATTCTAATATGAGATTATCATCGTTTGCTTTTATATATATACGAATTCAGGAAATTTCCTTCATATAGGTAATGCCAAAGCAACTACTAGTCGTAATACAGTAGGCCAGCGACCTTTTATAAAATGTATCTAAGTATTCATAACATCAGAAAGAGAAGATCGATTAATCGGCAGGTACATAGTTGTGCTAGTCTCGTAGTACGACAGTGCGGTAACGGTGATATAGAGAACCAGTGTACAAGTGTTTTATGAAGATTTGCTGAGTTCTCTTGGATACCGTAGGGGTATATTCCCTACAGTGATATGATTTGACTTTTTGAGTCATATTAATTCTTAATTATCACCTTCATATGGATTAATAATTGAGAGGTTTGGATTGTATGGTACTCTAAAACTATTATTCAACAAGAATTTTGATTTTAGCAGGATTGCAGGTGAATTGTCATAATGGAACATTTATTGGTTGTTGCTGGAAATTACAGGTTTGGGCGTATTTAACTTTATAGTTAACATCATCATAGCAATACAACACCCACAGCTACAATTAGCTATTTATCTAAGCAAACAAACAATGTATTTCTACGTTATGAAACAAATTAAATATTCAATATCAAAACCTCATGGACAAATAATATTTAGGCTACATTATAATAAACTTGTGATAACAGCATCACATTCAGTTTAATTTATGATATAAACTAGGGCGCCAAAATGGTTTGTAGATATCATTCACAAATTGTACAAAGTGTAATATTAGAATTGTTCGATGAAGAATATCTCAATGTACACATGTGGTTCGAAACAAATTATGTCTTTTGTACTATTGCTTTCTAACTCATTGAAGGTATTTATTCATAGGTCCGAGCACTGATATTCTCTCTCTAAATCACTGACAAGTTTTCATAAAGTGCCCGACCTGTGGCTTTGACAGTTAACACATTTCAAGATGTGCGACGACAGTGGCGTGGTCCAGAGATGGCTCGTCGCATGCGAGATACTCTTCTGCATTCGGAAATCGAACGCGCTTGCCAACCAGATAGTACCACTCAGCCTCAGCTGAGGAACAGCGTCCAGAACCAGCGTTCAGAACAGAGTGCAGAACCAGAGTAATCTCTCCCGGTGTGGAAGCTCGTAGGAAGACTCTCACCACACCCTTCAGCATCTCGGGGAACATGCATAAGACAAAATTTCCAGTGTTTAGATGTAAGAACCGTGGAGATTGGTCCGCGGGATTCAAATCTGAAGTCACGTGGTCTACGCGACTGTTGGTTAGCTTCACGTCCTTGTGTGTCACTCGCGTGATGACCAAGTGTTGTTGAGATGGGGACAAGTGCCGTTAGGGTCCAGCGGCTACATGGGTGGCGTCGAAACAGCATACCTCCCGTAGAAAAAGCACTTTGGCAAACCCAGCCTTTTGTCTGCCCGCGCCGAACTGACACCGTGGAAATAACAGATGGCTGTCTCTCAAAAAGAACGGCTTGAAATAACAACGTTACAATAATGTCTTACATCCACAGCGCCCGATATCCATTCATTTTAATTCTCAGTTCTTTTGCACATTTAATAAAAAAACCTTTTTAATGCAGCACTTGAATAAAACATACATGATGCCCGAGTTTTATGAAATTCTATCCTAATGTTATTAAAATTCTAACTTGGAGTGTGGCGAAAATCGTCACACTACAGATACGCAATTCGCGCTGCGTTTAGTGACCATGTGATTGTTGTGTGGAGGTTTAGCATACTATTTACTGTATAGATTTTCTCGAACTTAGACTTCTTACTCGGAAACACTTGCAAATTTCGGATTAATATCATTACTTGTTGGTTGGTGGTCGGCGTGTTTGTACCAGTTAAACTGTTAGAATAGAAGTGTGTGTATCCGCATCCATCTACCACGTGTGTGATTAGTGTTTCCATACCCTGTCACATAATGGATATTAAACTATTCAAAGAGTGGGAATTGCACGTAAACACTGTTACCAGCCAGCCGTGGCTACCACATTAATAAAATAAAGATACGAAGTCCCGCTACCATTCATTAGGTGGGCCAAACATCTTATTAGCCATTGATTTAGTAAAACTATAATTAACATTGGTTTTCCATGGCTTATGCCCGTGACAGAACTTAATTTACTAGTGAAACCAGTTGTTTTACATATTCTAGTATTCTATTCTGATCTTATTAGCAAATTATTGTGTTTCTTTTCTTACAGGATTCCACCTTTTTGTATCTTCAGACCTGAATGGAAACAGGATCATAAAGTAAGTTTGAATATGTTTTCCTGTAATAATTATCGCTGTATGAAGTATGTATTCAAACTCACAATTAAAATATCTATGCTGAAAAATTCGGAATTTGTGTCTATAAGTGATGATACGAAATGGATGATGAAATGCACAGTAGATTGGAGTCCTAGTGGATTTTCCTTCATGTGGGGCCTAAAGACTGAGTTGGAAATAGGAGACAAAATTACCGCTGAAACGAAAATCTGTTTTCTTTCTGGAGACAAATTTGTGAAAACTGAAGCTCAGAAAAACAACTGGAGTGTCTCTCGGAAATTACTTAATTGCGTAGACAGCGACAACTCTCTGATATTCATTTGTGAGGTCGAAGAGATACAACAAAATCCGAGTCCTGCCTTTTTGAGATACCCACTACCTGTTTGCAGATTGAAGGAAGATTTTGAGGAGATGTTATCATCGGGCAACTTTTCCGACGTGATCATCGAATGCAGTGACAAAGAACTAAAGGCTCACCGGCTAGTGCTGGCTGCTCGCTGTTTTGTATTCGCCGCTATGTTCAGCCACGACACTTTGGAGTCACAAACTGGCCGCATTGTGGTGCCTGATATTGGATCAGAGGGAATGGCAGCATTGTTGAAGTACATCTACACCGGCGCAATCCCCTCGAATGTATCAGAACTCGCAGAAACCTTAGTGGCAGCAAACAGGTACCAACTGCACCGCCTGAAAATAGCATGCGAACGAGACCTCATGACGAAAATCACAGTGAAGACCGCAATTCCTGCCCTCATAACAGCTGAGAAGCATCACCTCGCCTCCATCAGAGAGCATTTGATGGAATACATAAAAGCAAATATTCATCGGATTATCGAAACGAATGGATGGGCGGATCTTGTTCGTAACTGCACTGAAGCTGCTGCAGAATTGTCGTCTGTAAATAATATTTATGAAATGAAAGGTAGGTATGAACTTAATTTCTAGAAAGCTTATAATTTTTCTTTAAAATACAACAGTGGAATTGTTATTGAATTTATATTTAAAGAATGTCAGCTAATATTGAATGAAGTGTTCATTCTGTCTGTATATCGTTCCTGGATGTCCCAGTTCCTCCATGTTGCTTAACAGTAGATTTTGGGGCGATGTTGTCATCGGGCAACTTTACCGATGTGATCATCGAATGTGGAGACAAAGAGTTAAAGGCTCACCGGGCAGTGCTAGCTGCTCGTAGTCCTGTATTCGCCGCTATGTTCAGCCACGACATGCTGGAGTCACAATCCGGCCGTATAATGGTGCCAGATATTAGATCAGAGGGAATGGAAGCAATGTTAAAATATATCTATACCGGCGAAATCCTCTCAAAAGTCTCAGAACTGGCGGAAACCTTAGCGGCAGAAAACAAATACCAACTACCCCGTCTCAAATCAGCCTGCGAACGAGACCTCATGACGAAGATCACAGTCCAGAACGCACTTCCAGTTCTCATAACAGCTGAGAAGCATCAGATCACCCCCGTCAAACAGTTTTTGAAGAAATACATAAAAACCAACATCCATCAGATCATGGAGACGGAGGGATGGGCGGATCTCGTCCGTAATTGCATTGAGGCTGATGCGATATGTTCGTCTGTAAGAAATGCTGTTACAAATGAAGGTAGGTTGGGACTTATTTTCTAAATAAGTTCTCATGTTTCAGCTTCCATTAGTGCGGCGAAAACGGTATTAAATTCAACATATTTAAAGCAGTGTGAGCTATTCATTTTGTATATTTAGTGTACAAAACAAAGGATATATTTAAAGAATTAAGTGTCGCGTTGTGTGTGGCACCAAGAAAGATAATCAATTATTGATTAGAAATTTATTTTTTAATGTTTAACTGTTGGAGGGGATGTTAAAGTGGTAAACAAGGCAACATTAAACCTTTTTACTGGACTTGAACAAATAGACTATATATGTATATAGTTAATTTATCAAAATCAAAGATGTGATTATTCATAATATTAATTTTCATTTACACATTATTGTTTCTCAAGATCATTTTTGGGTGAATGGTGAACCAAGTACTCATACACAACTGTTCGGCCATCCTGATCTGGGTTTTCCATGGTTTCCCTAGATCGCTCCAGGCGAATGCTGGGATGGTTCCTCACAATATCCCATGGGCGCCACCTGCCAAATCCCGTGTATCCCTTCCAAACCATTACCTTTCCTGATAGGTGCAATGCACCCTCCGCCAAACACTTTTAGTGAATCGCGGAGTAATAGTAATAGTAGTTTATCATTTTATATTACCACGTTGTCTTTTACAACGTTGGTGGCTGGAATTAGCCTTTGGTCCATGTGCAATGAGCTTCTTGCGTCGAAGGTCCCCTTGGCGAATATATTCCCCCCAGGACCTGACTGGAGACGTCGATCAGAGGAGGTGGAAATCCGCGCACTCCTCCTCACACTAAATGCGAGCGCACTGCTTCAATGCAATTGAATCGAACTGGAGTCGATCCTCTACTCTCTGGCAGAAACGCGAAGCAACCAAGAGTCTCGCGAACTAGAAGTCGAGCCTCGCCCATCCGTCTGCACTGAGCGGATAATCAGGTAACCTCTTCCCCGAGGCTCCCTTTGCGAAGAGCCCTCCCGGAGTGTCCTCGTAGCCCCCTGGCCTCGCTTTCCCCCACTTAACGGTTTCATAGGGGAGGGCAGAGGAGGATCACTGCATTCTTTGCGTGTCTTTGGATGATATCCGCCACCCTCCTGGCAATCTCGCAACAGGCTCTCAAATCATTCACAACTGTAAATGAAAACACCGTCTATTAGCAACTGGTTTTATTTATATAGGCTCAGACGCGTTTCGCCTTTGTGGAATGGGGTCTCGTCAGTGACTGTGGATGTACATACATGATGGTGTTAACAAAATTACAATATTAATAAATAACTAATAATAAACTACATTCTACTTACGTGTTATGGTTGAGGCAGTTACATGGTGGTCAGGAATAGCTCCATTTGCACTTTTTTGTGACCAGAACAGTAGTTATGGTTCCATATAACTATGAGAATAGCTATTGCTACCCTTTTTTTGGATGTAACCATACCACTGTTTCAAAATCTATTGAAATTTACACTTTGTGTCTGACGAACAGCAAAACCTTGTTGTTTACATTCGTTTACAGTCATGCCATCCTAATGTTTTTTTGCTTGCAATGTAACGTCTGTGTCAATGTATTATTAAAATATGTCTCTGTTTGTGTTGTAATTTACTTTTTATGTGTATTATATTAATGTGTCTTGGTTGTTCTTCAATGTTTTAAACAATGTCTCATTTGTTAAATGAGTGAATTCATTAAGTACAGTTTGCCTTGATGCAATGGCTTTGTGAATATGGTAACTTTCCTATACTGTAAGTAGGTGTTTCTTGTGATTATTTATTTTCAGTATTTTCATGTCTGTTTGTATCGTGGTGGGTTGGTGGTTGTGATCTAACAAATGTTCTGCAAATGTTGAGTGATTTGTACATGTAATGGCTCTGATATGTTCTTTGTATCTTGTAATAAAGTTCCTGGTTGTCTGTCCTATATATTTCGCTTGACATTATTGGCAAATCAGTTCATATATCCCTGATTGCTGGTATGAATCTATTTCATTGTTTAGGTATTTCTATACTGTGTTGTTTGTCTGAAATGCAATTTCTAGCCCTTGTTTTTTGAATGTGTTTCATCACTGCCCCTTAATGTAATTACACATGGTCACAATGTTTGTCATTACATTAGCTCAAATTCCCCGGAAAAATTTGAGTACGTAAAATTTTTAAATTTGGTAATTCACAGTCCACTTCACTAATAATCACTTCATCCGTCACTAAATATAGTCTCATCACTTTAATTTTACATAATGGACCTCCTATCATCACCTCTGAATTATGAAGCTTACTCTACTATATACATTCTTGGCGCAATTTGCGAGGTGCGCCTTCTCTTATCCAATGCCATTTTAAATTTTTGCATGAATTATAGCTCGTGCTTTGTTTCAAAGTGCCCTGTTGTTACGTGTCCTTTCAATATCACAGAACGGGATACTGAATTAACTGATTTCTGTCTTACATCCCGTGAATCGCGTGTATGAATGGCTCAGATTCACACACTCCATTTCTCTAACTAATTTTACAGTTAGTCTACAAAATAATCAGAGAAGTTAAAAGAAAATTATCTATGATATTTAATCATGCACTAGTGTAATTCTATTTCCTCGGGGTACTGAGTATTTACAGGATTTAGATCAGCAATATCTAACGACATTAACACCGTTGGAATGGCAATACGCAGGAACTACCATTGTTCATTTGTTCCTTCTTATTCTTCGTTTATCGATTAAACTGATAGATGATGTAGCACGGTGCAAAAGTTGGAAGCATGTAATTTTTACTATTTCCATTATCGATATTAGACGTTTCATATCACCATGGGGCGATAAACGAGATATTGGAATACAATAAATGGAGACGACCATTTTCTGCGAAGGTTTCCATAATTATCATTTTAATTTTAGTGGCTTCATTGCTCCTAACATATTTTTTAGTATCTTTCACTCTCATGAGAACGAGAAGATCGTTTTTCTTTCATCTGTCCTCATTTGAAAGAAACATGACTTATCGCAGCTAGGCCAGATTCTATAAGCAATCTGTTTCCAGGAATCCTTATGGTCATATTTTGCCATTTACTTTTAGTTCCGGTGGCACTATAAGCTGAAGTTTGACGCACGTTACTGTGCAGTTTTCATTCTTACAGAACCTTTCCGACTACACATAATATCCCTTCGACTAGTGCATAGCTCAAATATCAAACAAAAACCTTCAGTTTAATTATGGTTTTATCAAACCAATAACTTCAGATGTAACCGTAACTTCAGATGTAAACAGCACAATTTGCTTCTAGCTTTTAACTTTCGTTTCAGTGAACGATGGTAACTCATGTATGCTCATAAAAGGTCACATGTCACCACGGGACGAGTGTATAGACATACAATGACGATCACTGGTCATGGAAAAAATTTCTTAGAAATTTCACATTCGACTGAACACTTTCTATTCATGCGACAGCCTTGGTTCGCAATGGAGTTTATGCACACGCGCCAAGTATAGATTTTCCACTGTTTGTACGAAATTATCAAATCAGCTGATAATTGTCTTGATTGTCTCGATCTGCAGAATGTAATTCCTGTCTCTTCTTTCACAACCAAGTACTAATGTCCCAAACTGCCGGCAGCTTATTGTCTGACGAGATTGGGAGGTTGCTGCTAGTGGTGTTTGCTTCTGACTATACTCAGAGCAACTACCCTGACCAGAATGCTGCAGGAATGTCATTTTTTCCTACGGGCATATTTTTGGAACCTGTGTTGACTTCACCAAGGGACTCAATTGTGAACCGAATGGAAATGTTTGATGCTCATATTCACGAACTGAAACCTTCTCTGCCAAATTAACTTTGTTATCTTTGGTGTCCGTCTCCAGTGTACGGACAGTGTGCCTGATTTCGTCCTGGCGTGGATGCAAGGTCGAGCTCAAATAGTTTAATCCCTCCCTTTGAAATTGAATGTTTTCATAATTCCTTGACCATCCCCAAATTTACTTTATTGGGATCAGAATTGCCCTCACGTTCACGCGTGTATTCGGTAGGAGATGGAGGTACAATGCTCTCCCGATTTTCGAAATTAGTAAATGGAATTACTGCGTCTACCACTGAACCTTCACAAGTCTCAACCAACATATTACTTGCACCCAATGGTAATGTGCGATAGTAGTGCCGGTACATAAAGGAGGGGTGAGAAATAGAGTAGAAAATTATAGGTCAATTAGTTTGTCATCAGTGGTAGGTAAATGAATGGAAAGATTGATATGCAACCACATCAGAGCTATAAATGAGGAGCGTAAGTGGGTTTCAAGTCGGCAACATGGCATTAGGCAAGGATATTCATGCGAATCTCAGTCGGTGGGATATATGCAATATATTTCGGATGAAATGAACAAGGAAGGCTGACAAAGGCTTTTGACAGAGTGAGCGATAAAATGGTGGAAATAAGATAAAAACTATTCCAATAGATGAGAAAGTTATTCGCTGAGTAGAAGAATTTATAAAAGGTAGAAAACAAGAAGTTAGGGTGGGAATTGTAGTATCAAAAGAAGTGGAAGTAAAAATGAGAGTGCCACAGGGTAGCGTATTGGGACCATTGCTATTCATTTTTCTAATGAATAATTGTGTTGACAGTTTGCTATCAGAAATTAGTTTGTTTGTAGATAACATAATGCTATATAAAAGGGTCAAAACAGAAGAGGACTGTAAACAGCTCCAGGGTGATCTGAACAAAATAGCTAGTTGGGTTGATAAACATGGGACGAAGATATATTCAAAGAACAGTCAGCTTATTAGATACACAAATAAAAAACTAAAGTTTGATTATGATTATAAAGTGGGAAAGAAATTGCTTGTTGTAGACTTGAAATGTAAGTATCTTGGCATTACAGTTGTAACAAGCTTAAATGGGCAGGACACATTGGACAGGTAGTAGGAAAACGTTTCATCATTCTTCATATGTTGAGGAGAGTGACAAGGGAATGAACGAGAGAAGTAAAGGAACTGGGTTACAAATCTTTTGTCAGACCACTGCTTGAATATGGTAGTGTAGTATGGGACCCACATTTTGTGTATCAATTACAGGCGTTGGAATGGGATTCATTGGAATACAGGAGGAGGGTGAAGAAGGGATCATGGGTGTGTACAAGGCGTATATTGGTGATGAGGCATGGGAAGATATTGGTGTAAGAATGAAAATTAATGCATGGAAGGAAAAAGATGACCGTGACCACAAGCTGGCACTCAATTTCACGCACAGGGGTGTAGGGGGTCAGAGATTGGAATAAGTTACCGAGAGAAATGATAAATAGTTTTCGAAAAATGTTGAAAGAATTTTAAGTTGAAGTTTGTAGAGGGCAAATGTAGGAGGGCGCAGGAAAGGAGGAAAAGGGATGTACATGGGAATTACCACTCGAGCCTGTGCTCCATTACAATTAAATTAAATTGTTACCGGGACCCCTTGAATTTGTCAATTTTATTTTTAAACACTCCTCGAGTTTTTATCTCACATCGATGGATCCCATTTTTTTCTATTTCTTTTGTCGTCTCCTCAACAAATTTTGTTGTAATTTTTCATTTGTTGATGTAATTGAAAATTCTTTTTGTTACTGTTATTCAGTATCATAAAATGACCGCAAAATTTCAATGTTCTCTTGTGCATTGTGTCGTGATTTTTCCTCTCCACAAGGTTCCATCCTTTCCCTTTACTCGTTCCAGGATTTTCTTCTCCTTTCCTTCTCTAATTCTTCAATCTGCATTTTCTTATTCAGCACTAGGCATTCTAAGCTGAATATTTTCTCTGTCTTGATAACTGTTGTATAGTGTCTAATCTTTGCTTTGTAGGGGAGTGCTTTCGTGTGAATCTATTTTGTGTTAGCCTATATGCCAGTTACATCCTTTTTGCTCTTGCTTTATTCGCTTCATTTTCAAGTTCATTGGTTTGGATCCACTCACCAAGATATTAAAATTTGTAATTCTATTTTCAAAATTTAGTTTCTAGTTGATTTTCAGTATCGTGTTTGTGTTCTGTATACTTTGTTTTCAATATGAGTTCATAAGTCCTACTTTTTCTGCAATCTAATGCAATTTTCAACCATATTTTGAGTTTATTCTTTATTTTCTACTAGTAGTACCACATCAACAGCAAAAGCAAGAGATTCCACTATTAGACCGTACTTGCTAGGATCTAAATATATCCCATCTATTTCTTCTTCATTTTACGAATTTTTTCATTATTTTTTCCACCAAGAAACTTAACTTTCGTAATAGTTGCTGTCAACGCATAATCGTTCTAGTCTTTCTACCTGTTTCAAATTCTTCCAAAATTAAAAAAAAAAAAAACATCTCCCTGTCAGTTGCGTTATATGCTTTTTAAAATCAACAATAAAATTACGCTGATGGCTGTTATTCTTAGTATACTTTTAAGAATAATGCTTTATTCCATACGAGGTCTTCCCTTTCTAAAATTTCCCATGTATTCTCCTATTTAATGGTCTGCCTGATTTTCCACAATTTTTTAGTAGTTTATTTTACAGGAGCTACGTAATAACGACTACCCTCTGAAATTATTTGCGTCACCTCCCTCTCCTTTTCTATGACGTGGGTGTATAATGGTACTTATCCTGTCTGTAAGGATCTATTCTTTTTCCAAGGTCTGATATAACATTCAATATAAATTTTCTGTTACATTGTCCCTCCAGTTCTCAGCATTTCTGATATTATTCCATCTTCTCATGGTGCTTTGTTGTTCTTGAGCTCATTAATGATTTGTTTTATTTTTTCAAAGCTTAGAGACAATGACTCCGAGTTTGCTTTAGGTGGTTGTTCGAATCTTAACCTTTCGAGCGTTTCCTCACAATTTAGAAAGTTATCAAAATAACTGGCTTCCAGACTGTGCATCTCACCTAAAGTGTCATCAAACTTCTTATTCCATTATCTGTGCTTTCGTATCCTTTTCTGTCGCTCCGCTTCTATTACGAGTGATTCGTCGATTTTTTCCCATGTGTTCATTTCCAATTTTGATACGTTTTCCTTATAAGTTTTCGAGTTTTCCGTACGAATTTCTGTATCAACCTTTCTTTGCTTCTTACCTCTAGATCGGACTCTGTGAGGCTAAAATTTAATCTCAATGAGATAATGATCTCAGTTGATGTTTAAGTCATTCCTAACTTTGACGTTTATGATCTCTTTTCTATTCTGGATTGCTGTTGCAACATGCGCTATTTGAAATTCTCCTAAAATGGGCTAATGGGTTAAGGGAGATCCATGTCTTCTTTTGCTTTGGGGGGGGGGGGGGGGTCTGAAATATTTAGACATCAGTCTCAGATTGAATTTCTTGAAGAAGTTTACACTATAACAGCAATGGTATGCTGTAGCAATGAATTACGTTGGAAGTAGTAGATCTATCACGTATTTCTGAGCAGGGCTCGATCGAAATGACCTATGAAACTGTTAAATCGCTGTCCCTGAATTAGGGTTTTTACAGTAAAGAATGAGTTTTGTGAATCAAATGAGAAAGGAAAAATAAAAGAACACGATAGGCTGCTGCTCATTTTGTGCATAATTTTCAACGCTTTATCCTCAGTAAGTAGTGTCAAGGAATCGTTTCGTGACGATAGGATTTTAAGCGAAAATCTCATAGTCCTATATTAAATCCTTTGTTTCTTTGTTTTCAGACCCAAGCAGACACAAAACAGAACAGATTTTTAAATTACTGCTGTAGTTAAAAGTAGTCGCAAAGTTAATTCTTTAATGGAAGAACTAAAGTCAAATTCTGTTTCATTCATATGGAATAACTGAAATAGTATTAGTTTGCTTGCCTTTACATTATAGTTTAGCTAGCTTTAGTGCATCCCCATTCAGCTGGCAACAACCAATGATATCTCTAATTATAAAAAGTTAAAAACCAAACACGTAAAGTGGACGTCAACTTACTTTCGGAAATTGTCTTTTCTTACGCCTTTTTGTTTCTCACTCAATTATGGAAAAATGTTTAACATAATTACATAAATTACATTGCAATGCCAAATCCAGCTGACATTATTCAAGAAATTAGCCGACAATTGGTGACTTCTAATTTGGACCCTGATAAATCAATTATTGCTCAATTCAGTTCGGATTTTTGAAACAGTTAGACGACAATTAGTGAGATGCATAATTTTGCTTTCCAAATCACTAAAAGCGAATGTCGGGAGGCTTCCGTCAAAAAACCACTGCCAAATTCCTTCCCGTTCCTTTTCCCCAATCCAATCCCACCTCTAATGACCTCGACGTCGGAGACGGACAAAGCTATAAGGGGAAAAAAAAAACAGTTTAGCTTCAGTCGATTTTCTCGTTATCCCCGAATCGACTTGTGTTTACGTCTCGTCGACGGCTAGGTTATCAGGAGCGAGAAAGGGGTGGATGCCACGAATAGTAAGAGATTCAGCATTGGCCTTTAGAATGAACCATCCCGGAATTTGAGTGATTTCGGGAAACCTGGAAATCAGATACTTGGATGGGAATTCGAACCCACTTCCGAATTCCAGGTCCGATGTCTATCATTCGTCCATAAGAATTGGTGTTGCAATTGTAATACATCCAGATATTACATCCATCATATTAGTTGAATTGTCAGAGTAATTTTATAAAATAGCTGCTGTGGTATTCGGGGTGCCATGGCTAGTAATCCCTGTTCGTCCGTTCATAAAATTCTTCCGTTTTCCGTATTTTTCGAAATTACTACAGGCGAATTCCAGGATGGTTTATTCAAAAGGCCTTGGCTGAATTTCGTATCTCCAGTCCCTTCCCGCCCACCTCTAATGACCTGGTTGAAGACCCCACCGAAGGAAGTCGGAGACATGATGTCGAGCATGTTGTCAGCATCCGATATGAAACTAAGAGACTCTGCCTGTGGTCAGCCAAAAACACATGAAATGGTCTGCATTATGTTCTCATTAGTAACTTAGCACCATAAAACTGAATTATAAGCATCAATTATATTGTACTTCATTTTTGCATCTCAAGTAATACTGTTTTATTTTTTAACGTAGTTGAAGATAAATAATGGATTTTTCTATAACCAAAACAATCGTTTCAAATGAGAATTTTTTTTTATGTGTGCTTGTACGCTGCGTATTGCGAATTTTACCAATTTCGTTATCAGTTCTCTGCCTGCATTGGGTGTTGATTAATGTTACCTGTAAGCTCATTTTAGACTGAAAGGATGTTTCTTCATCTACACTCCGCAATTCACAATAGTTGATGGCAAATGGAGTTGGAAAGGAAATTTATCTACTAAATTTTGTGCAGTCTGTAACGACATGAGGGAAGAAAGAATTCATGTAGCCACCCGTACGGTTACTAATTTTCTCATGTATTACATCACTATAGCACCAGTATCTTCATGTGTAAAAAGAATATACAGTTTTTATAGACATAGTTTTTAAAATGATATGTAATGAATTCAAGCAGAAACTCTATTTTAAATAGAAAACAGATAGGATTGAACGAGTCTGGCACAGTATGTGTACATTTTTTAAAGTACCGTCAGATGACGTCATACGTGCTCTCCACATCAGTTTGACAGCTGTCAAACCACTTCACGTTGGAAGGCGTAGCAGTACTGTAATTTTTTTATTCCTTCAGAATGTTGATACTTCCGTCGCGAACATCCGATGACAGGAAAAATTCACGTTTCACATGTCAAATTGCCACTACCACGTCGATCACGTAATTCGGATACTACCACGGTTACGAATAATATAAACCGGATAGAAGTCAGTTGGCCATCTGTTTACTGTCAAATTATAGTTGTTACGTTAACATTGATAACTGAAAGTGCTTTTTCGCCAATATGGAAAGGTAAACGATTTAGGAATCGTTTTATCATCTTGTTGAGGTGGAGCTGGTTTTGTTAGTGACTGAGAGTGGTAACAAAATATACTCAGAGCATAAAAGGTTGAGTAGATATGTTCGCTTTGCTTTTGAATACGAAAACAGTAGTAAGAATGTCATTCTTAAAGTTAATATTAGCGGTCTGCAATTGCAAGTTATTCACTTCGCACCACATTCCCCATTAGTAATTGTAAACTAGGAACATGGAGTGTTATTTACTTTATTTCAATTAAATAATAAATGTCTTTGTGACTTGCCATTCCTTAAACCCAATTTGGATCTGTTCTCTTAATCCTTTTTGGTTTCGAAATTAGGAGATTAAAAGAGAAAGGAAAAATTCCTTTAGTTTTGACTGTAAGCATTCAGTTTTTGCATATAACATTACATTTTTTGTGGTTGAATGTAAAGAAATTTGAGGGACGTTTATCGCTCTATAGTACTGTATTTGTAAATATATTCACAACTGTAAATACTAATTTCTACTGTGACCTTAAATGTTTTTATTTGCTTAGTATAGCCTCTGACAAGGGAAGACGGAGACAACTGGCCGATGCACCTTCTTCCAGCGACCCATGTGAAGAGAAGAGACGACGCCTGCAATAAAACAACACATAAAATGGACTGTCAATAACTAAACCCTAAAATTCTTTGTTCATCGCTGATAGTATTGTTCATTTTTGGAGCTCAAGTGAAATGTATTTGTGTAATGGTTTCTTATTATGGTCTGATTTAATTTAATTTAATGTCAATTACGATGGAGTGCTTTCGCTCCAGTTACAATATTCCCACAGCCCCACATTCCAATGTTATAAGTTTTCATTACCCGGTACCAATTTCTGTCTTAAATTCCTTCAGTATTTTTGGTAAGCTGTTAATTATTTCCCTTGGTGGTTTATTCCAATCCCTGACTCTCTTACCTACAAAAGAGCATTTTTCACACTTATTCGCTTGTAATCCATAGCCATCTTACGGTCATAATCATCTCTCACTTTCCATGTAGTACTCCGAATCCTTTTACCAATATCCATCCATGCGTCATCGTAATTATAAGCCTTAGCCAATCAAAAATCTCTCCCATCCGCCTTGTGGCTTCCATAGACTACCAGTCTGCCCCCTTCAACACATGTGTTATTGATTCCATTCTGCGACAATTTCTGAAAACAAAGCCAGCTGCTCTCCTTCGTACTCCATCAAACTCCTTAAGTTGGCACCAAAAAAGTAGGTCCCACATGAGTCCATCATATTAAAGCAATGGTCTGACCAAAGCTTTGTAACCGAATTACCTCACATTCCTTATAAATCCCCTCACCACCCTCTTCTAAGAATGGAGGATTTTGAAACCTCTTTCAACCAATTATCCAATGAATCATCGTCAATTGAGTTTACTCCAAGATTAGATGACCCATGCGATAATTTCGCGAATAGTAGTTTTGAATAACAATTTTGTAACGAAATTCTGACCGGTGCGAAAATTTGGCAGATAAAATATGGTGAATAGTGAGGTTGGTGGGTTGTAGCCGGTTGGACGAAGAACTGTCTCTTATTTCACCAGATTTACGCTATCCTCCAGCTCTCTACTCTGAAGTAAACACCTGAATTACCCCTTCCCGGAAGCTCACCGGAATACAACTGCTCTGAGAAAAACATAAAGACTACATCTAAAGACTACTACTTTGTGATATGTGACGCTACTATATAACGGTGACACAATCATTCATCACCGACGTCAGCGAAGCCTAGCGGCTTGGACCTAAACGGTCTCACCTTAACTGTCAATACAGTTCGTTGCTTGCAGCGGTCGAGTAAGCAAGTGAGCGGGGTCTACGCCTTCGAGTGGTTGAGTCAGGAAATAAGCAGTGTTTACGGTTACGAGTGTGTGTGACAGCTAAACGGGTTCGTCGTATTCCGGCGTTCAACAACAGTGTTAACGGTGCTTGAGTGATACCTATTCTATACGTCGAGAGAAGAAATTTGCTCCAGGTAATTCATCGTAGCCTAAGCGCTTTTCGTCGGCCCCGTCGATTCTCGAGGGCAAGAGGAAATAACTAAGGCCAGCGATGGGTCCCACCTGAGGAAAAAGATAACCTATATATATATATATATATATATATCGGATTCATCCGGGAAAGATCAGGAATCGGGCGGATTGAATGGATTTCCCGGTTAGAGGCAGATGGCTCGTCAGCGAAGGTAGGCTGTGGTTATTCCTCGGACAGTGGAGAGTAACTACGAGAACACAGCGGATGCAAGGATCCGGTTTATTAGACTCAGTCTCACAATACACAATGACAGATAACGGAGAGATGTCGCTTCGGCGGTCAGGCAGGAAGAGAGCTCCGTGTGCTGTGCGCTGCCCTTAAGTAGCCCCTGGTAGATGTCACTGCAGTCACTGTGGCGCTGCTCACTGCGTCTGTGGCGCCCTCTAGTAACTAGCCCCATATTCCAGATCCGATATATATATAAAGATGTATGTATGTATGTTTGTTTGTTTGTTGGTTTGTTTGTTTTTCATACAAAACCGCAGTTTTTCTTCCGATCTCAATGAAACTTTGCACACTTATCCTTTGAAACAACGAGAAAAATACTGTTTACATTTGGTTGAAAAATTATCTGTGTAAATAATACATGTTGTCTTATAATTTCGAAAAAGTTACTGAACGGTGATAGACAGACGCGTTGGATGTGGAGGTCTCTGTACTGTTTTTTCTGGTAGCGGTCAGGTAGCTCAGTGGTTAAAGCGCTTGCTTACTAATGTTTGGGTCGTGGTCTCCGGTTCAAATCACTGTGGAGATAATGATTTTTAAAAATTGTTTTTGATCGTAAGAGTCACGCATGGGTCGTCGGTTATTCGGAATGAATGTTAAACTGTAGGTATTTAGGGGTGCAATGCGAGGCAAATCGTAGGTAGTCTTGTAATGCTGTAGGTGTACACTTTTTTAAGTTATATTGATCCCTCGGGGTTGATTCGCAGTCAGTGTGTTTGTGATCTGCAGTAATAATACTATAAATGCGGAAGTAAGTATGTATTTTTGTTACGTTTTGTCGGCTAAATGCCTATACCGATATTGTCGGAATTTGACAAGAAAATCTGTAGGAGGGGCACAGGACATTTTTTTCCGGTATGATTAACAGTTGTAATCACGAAATTTTGAGAACTTATCGAATGGTAATAGAGAGACGGATGTGTGTGTTAGTCTGTAATGTTACGTCGGTTGCACAAGGTGTGCATCTCGCATATTATGTTAGTGTATAATTTGTTAATAAATTTCGTTTGGAGAAAAAACGTTTTATTTAGTATAGATATAGATTTTCTTTGTTTTATTGCTTTGAGTCTGCTTAAATGTTTCTGGAACCAGTTTGTTATGCCTTCTTTTTTCATATGCCTTGAGGGCGTAAACTGGCCTAAGTTGTAGCTCTAGCAGAGCTCGAGCAGCTAAAGTTATTAGAACCCAAGACTCGGATGTTCATGCTGAAGAAAGAAGAAAAGACCTGCCTTTAGTTAACCTCCCCCCCCCCTTTTCCACATCCCCCCACCTTCGTTTGTTTTTCTGTTTTTAGATTTATGGGAAATTGATTCTCTTCAAGAGAGAGGTTCGACGGTAGAATGATAGAGTGATGGCTTTCCTGTCATATTATGCCGACACGGTGTTTGGGAACAATTCTTCATTAGTCATTACCAACAACTTTCTATATTCAATTCTGGCCTCGACGTCGACGAGGCGTAGAGCCAGAAGTAAACTGTCAATACATATGCCATTTCAGAGTCAAATTGAGAAAAAATCCTTTCTTACGATATCATGTTACCAAAAGCGGAGACCTTAAAATAATACTTCATTCACCGATTTGGGTTAGGTATGAAAGAAGATAAATGGCTTGTGACAAAAATTCATCTTTTAGAAATAATAAACATGATCTTTACAGCTACGATCTTCGAGCATAAATCTTTCTCTTCACTGTAATCACAGAATTTCTTTCAAATACTTTACTACACAACATTGTCACCTGCAAGCAATATTACTTCACACTACAAACCGTCTACATATTCATCTGAGCAATCAACAGCAGTCTACAATACTTCATTAACCTGTGGCAATCTTATATTTACTTCCATCTGTTTTTGTGATGCGCTTTCATCCTCCACCCAGCAAGTCACTTTTTTATTCATGCAAATGGTTTTTACCTGAACTACCACTATTTTATCATCATCTCTGTCAAATGCTTTGTAGGAAGTCAATGCCAATCTATCAATTTGGCTTCTCTTATCCATTTAATCTGCTATAACTTCCGTAAAACCGTCTAACTGAAACTCATATGAATGTCTTTCTTAATTCACTATTTTTCAAACCAGTTCCTTCCCACACGAAAGATCTTATGTTGTTAAAGATTAACTTTCTTACCACTGATGTCAAACTAATTGTCCTGTAATTTTCGAACTAATTTATCTCGCATCATTTATGGACCGGTATTGCTATGAACTTCTCCTATCCTTTCGTAAGCAGCAAGTCTCCAAACGCAATCTATATAACATTTAAGGGCATTATGTCTTAGCCTGCTATCTTTAATAATCTATACTGTACAAATATTATCTACACCAACCCTTTTATGCTTTTTCCCTAACATATCTACAGGATTTATTTCTAGACTTTTATTCTCATTGCTACTAATATGGGGAATCTCTTTCTTTGATTTTTTCCTTCTATTCTGAATGATATTCCAGAATAATCTCTAGAAACAAATTACTTGGTAACTTAGACTTTTTCAAATTTACAGTAATTTGTTCCCCATCCCTATCCACAATTGTCTGGATACCTACCCACCCCCCCTAAGTTTTTAAAAATAGTCTTAGGAATTTCTAATACTTGCAATCAGGTATGCCTTTGCAAACATAATACTTTCCAAAAACTCATCTTTAGCTTCCATGTTTGCTGCTGTTAAATCAGTGTTTATTTGTTTCAATGTACAGCTTTATTGTCTCTTAACTCTATTGCGTTCTCTTCTTACCAACTCCTTTAGTCTTGTCACTTCCCCATTACAGCAAAAAGTTTCAGTACTTATATTCAATTACTTGTCTTGGAATAAACATTTCTTCTTCTATTCTTATCTCCTTGAACTCTTTCAATCTGCTTTACACTATGCTGGTGCTCTTCTGCCGTATATTGAAACCTCGCCGATATATCTTTTCATTTCTGCAACATGTGCTCTTACCAACAGCATATATACGAGACACGTATTTTTGTTTGTGGTTAACCACTATACTATTTCATGATCACATATTCATTTATAATCTGAGGGTCCACAAAATGATAATCGAGCTTTATTAACAAGATATCCAACATGTTTAATCCTCAACTGCTTGTGTGAAGGCTTTCCCAACATATTTGCAAACATCTATTCACTTGTATTATTTATCTTAATCACCAACCAGTCCACACCTGATACATTTAAGTCCCCGCCAATAATAACTGTTATACTCTCGCCTGTTAACTCTGAATATGGATTTAATTTCTCTCGAAGAGTCTCGTCATCCTCATAATACTTCCGATATAGAATTCAGCTAAGACTCTGATTTAATCTTTTGTTCCACAGCAGATGTCTATCAATATTAACTCGTAACGTATGAGCTGTGAATGCTGTAATAATGTTTTCTAACCATTATGAAGATCCTATCCACCAATTCATCCTCTATCTCCATGATATATTCTATAACCGTAAAGAAAAACGTCATTGTCTGGCTCTTCTCCTTTAACTAATGCCGTGTTTGATAACTAGTTGTTCTTATATCTCTATTAAGCTACCAGAGTTTATTACTCTGTACATTATGCTCTTTCAGTTCAATAGTAATAATCTTAAAGCAGACTTCGTGGATTTTTTATAGTTACATTTTTCTAGCTCTAACCCCGTTTTTTAATTCATTAGCTTCTTTACTATTTATAATTTTTCTCATCATGCATGTTCAATCAATATTTCCTCGCTAGCAACCTTCAATCTAATAAAGAAACGGTCTTTACCTCATCACAACTTGAAGCAGGCTCCCTTAAACATTTTACTAACAACTTTCCTTTTTATTTAGGTGTTGACAATACATAGTGTAACCACAAAAACCAGTGGTATCCACAGACACGACCCCCAAGACAGTACTAATATCTTTCTCTAGTAGCATCTTGGTCTCCACATTTTTCCGGCGTATAATATGTTTCAAATACCTTTACAAGACATCCTATATTCTCTATAAACTTCCATAATTTTGAAGTCTGTTTGAAAGAGCTTCTAACCTGGTAGCTGGTTCGTTACTAATCCCCAGAAGAGAGCCTAAAGCTAATAACTAGCAGCAGAAACGTTTTCTTCCTTTTCCTTCCATGTATCTACTCCTACAAGTCTACATTACCTTATCGTCTCCTATTTCTACCTGCTACAGTTCCCCTCCCAACTCTGGTAACAGTACACCAGCTTCTCCTGACAATTACCAAAGAATCATACACCTTCGTACGGCTTACTCTATTTTCCAACGACCTGTATCTAGCTTACATTCCTTTTTCTTATTCTCTCCACTAACCCCACCATGTGTCCCTATCACTTTTTGAAGAGCCCTAATAAATCAGCTAACTTTGTGATCTTTTCTTCCTGCTCTAAAAAATTCCTATCCTGCTCTGAAAGTTTCCTATCCCCCAAAAAAATGGCGGAAAATACTGTGGAAAAGCTTACTTGGCTCACGTCTTCCCTCTCCACTACATTTATCGCAGAAATAATATTTTTTTGATTCACTACAATGCAAACCATTGGCCAACAACCAGCGAAAAGTGTCACACATCTCAGACTCGATTTTTCCCTGTAAGAGAGTAAGATACAACTTAAAGGAACTACTTACTGGATTGCTCTTATGTGAGACAATTACACCAAGACTATACACACTACCTAGCCTGCTATTTTACTGATAACTGCGGCAGGACACTTTTTGTCTTGAGTAATCCACAAAATTAGTAATCAAGACCTCTAAATTCTTGGATATTTGAGCTTCATAAACGATACACTACCTTAGTTAACAATAGCACTAACCTGTGTTATATACGAATCAAACCAAAGCTTTTTAAACAAAGCTTATTACGCATAACAATTTACTGTCAACACTGATAATTGTCTCAAAGCACTAGAAAACTTCTGTTGTTTGAGCTGTATGAAAAAAACTTAAAACAATTATTCTACAAAACAACAATTCACATGCCACTGTTCCATTTAACAATAAATATGTAAAATAATTAGCACAATTTCCGCTTCCCTCTGATTATCAGATAAATAATACTACTTCAATCCTAATCCTGTTCATAAAATTTTGTCTCCTTTGCTGTTAAAACTATTTGCTAAATATTTTTCTAGTATCTGTTAGTCACACGTGCAGCTCCCTTAAATTATCCCGGACTCTTTTCCTACGTAAGTTAAAGCCAATTATTTTATTTCACAGCATTTCAACACGTAAATATAATCACTAATGCCACGATTACTACTATTTATTTAATAGTGTTTTTTGCTAGTAGACTTAGAGTATAACCTAATCTTTATTCTTGGCTAAAAGCTTTCTGAATTGTTTTTCCCCAAATTCTTTGATTTCACTGTATTATCACATTTAACAACAACGCACATACTTCAAGAACTACAATTTAATAGCGTATCCCATTATATGTATGTTGTCTATAGCTATAGTAGCTATTGCCTAGAGCAGTGGTTCCCAACAAAATTTTCTCGAGGACCCCCTCATCGAGCATGGTTGGTACTTTGTCATATCACAGTATCAAATACCTAAAAAAAACCCAATCAAGAGTCTTTTTATACGTTTTCTATATTTGGTACTTATAAACAACATTGACATATTCATTATTGAACAAATATTGAGCTTAAAACTTTTTCAATTTAGCCATCATTGTTATTGTTAAATTTTTTATTATTGCTCAAAATCTTTGTCTTCAAATCTGGGTGTTTAGTATAAGAAACTTCTTAAAAAATAAAAATTGAGTATGAACTGAAAATGACAGGAAAAAATTAAAACTGAGTGTATTGGTCTTTCAAGTGTACTACACTTGAGATTGCATTGAGTAGATATGTGTGAAAAATAACTTCGATTCGAGAGTCACTGACTTACTTGCTTGCACATCAAATGCATTACCTTCCTCTTCATCTGTAGACCTTTCTCGTTTTAACGAACCACTTTTTAACCAACGGTCCATTTTTAACTACACGAACTGTAGCTTCCGCGAAAAACAACGCTTTACAAACACTACTGTTGTAATACAGAATATTGAATACTGAACACGGTCTGTGAAAGCACTGGCAATAAATTAACAATGGCCGATTGTCGTCTGAAATACGAATTTCTGTGTAAAGTGACTGTCAGTTGTCAGCTGCAAAGAGGCAGCGCGCGCAGTCTAACGACATACAGCAGAACTATTTTCTGCTAGACGCAGAAGTTAGCCGTTCGCTAAAGCTCTGCTCATGCAGGAAACGGCCAAAACAAAAAATTTGTTATCATACGAAATATATTTAATATATTTTTTATTCTAATAGCATTTTGCGGACCCCTCTGGCATAGCTCGCGGACCCCTGGGGGTCCGCGGACCACCTGTTGGGAACCACTGGCCTAGAGAACAGTCACGTGCCAGCCTTCACTCGCCAATCAACAGCCACCATATTACATTTGTTCCATCATCTTCCTTTTCGTTTATTTACAACTAGATGCAAAAATTCATGTAAGGAGAAGGGGATTCAATATTTAGGCTATTTTATTTGTATATGTTAGACACAGAAATTCATGTAAGGAGAATGGGATTCAATATTTACGCTATTTTATCTGTATCAGTTATAAAAACTAGGTTAAACCATCACCTAAAAATCTTTTGCCAGACGATAAGAAACAATGAAGTTTATTAAAAACAAGGAGAAAAGTACGTAATCGCGAAATGTATCAGTCAAATAAACAACAATTATCCGTTTTCGAAATTATAGTCTCCGTCATCTAAAGTAAAATGCATTTATTTATGTAAAATGCTAACCGAATACTCTGATAATCTAACCAGAGTTACATATTCATATAACGAAAGAGATCATTTAATATGACTTATTCGTTTCTCCTTATAAGCTTTTCAATGATAAATTACTACTACCATTATATATGATACTCTTAGTTTTTTCATACATGTGTTAGCTATTAAATGAGAGTTAAGATAACTTTTTTATTAGACTTAAATCATCAAGGATATGAGTATGTACTGTCTAAGCGATGTGAAACTCGCAATTCAACAACGATATTATTTCCGCAAAATAGCAATGAGCGGAGATATTAGAAATATGGAGAGCAAGGAAAAAATTAAAGCGAGGCAATTATATGTCACAAAGGTATAATTAGTATGTTCGTTTAAATTTAAATATTGCTTTCCATTTATCTACGACAACCAGATGCAAAAATTCATGTAAGGAGGAGGGTATTATATGTTTACGTTATATTACCAGTTATAAGTAATAGGTTAAAAAAATAAGATAAGATAAGAAACAATGAAGTTTATTAAAAGCTCAGAGAAAGCTAACACGAAATGTACGAATCGCGAAATATAGCATTCAAATAAATGACAGTTATCCGTTTTTGATATAATAATTTCCGTCATTTAAAGTAAAATAAAGTAAAGTAAATTAATCGGGATTATTGGAGATCGCGATTCCGCCAGGAATTGCCGTGGCAAAGAATCTATCGCCGGATAGCGTTTTGAAAAAAAAAAAAACTCATTTCGACAACTAGCTTCGTCGTCTTCATCAGATGTCGAGACACTTGATGAAGACGACGGAACTAGTCGTCGAAATATCGTGTTTCGAAAATATTTATCCGGTGGTACACCCGTGAAGACTTCATTTCAAGCATACGCCGGGAAAGTCTCCGTTCTTGCATCACCAAATATTTTTATTTCACAGTATTACCACATTTAACTACTCAGAGCTACAATTTATAAGCATAATTTCACAATAATCTAATAAAATGCTAATCTTGGTTACCGTGTCTGTCACACGATGAAATCATGTTGCGACGTCACGCGGTCAGCCTTCGCTGCTTGATTTATGACTACATTTCTATTTTATTAAGCATCCAAGAAAAAATGAATTGTCGAAAAACTGAAAGAAAAATATGTATAGCGTTTAAATTAACATATTAATATTATTAGTGGCTTTTTTTATTTATATTTGTTCGATGTAGAAGTTTTTCATAAATTCTTAAGATATAGATAAGTAAGAAAAATATTTCAATTTTTGGGCAGCAATGTTAGCAGAACTTTTGATTAAATTAAAATTTAGCCTGGATCAGAATGACAATTGGTATTTAATGTTACATCAGAGGCCATACGTAAGATTTTTTTTCTTTCTTTTTTAAAAATTGTTTTCATGTGCGTCAAATTAAGTCGTTGAATGAAATTAGTTTCACGATGATTGCGATCTATGCGACCTAGATCACGATTAAAACCAATATTATGCGGTATGACGTAAGTTATTGAGATTTATTTTTAACTAGCTGGTGCTCACAACTTCGTTTTTGTTTGTAAATAATTTTGATTGTCAGCTACCATCATGTAACAACCATAGTGCACAATGGGCGTCTCGAGGCTAATACCACACACAAACGTCAGTCATGTGCACAGGGTATTTATGGCTGCAAGGTGAAATATAGGGACACACATGTCTTATGTCGAAATACGAAAATGCCCTGCGTCGACCAATTTCAACCACCATATCTCCCACACCCCCATGGTTACCGACGTGACACCACCATGGTGCACGTTGGGAGACCACACACAATCACCAATGGACTGCGCTAGGTAGTTTTGGCTGTGGAGTGGAATATAGGGACTGTTTTTTGTATGCGTACCTACTTATAAGAAATAAAAATATGCATTGCAACGCATGCTGGGGAAAGCTAGTCTCTTGACATTTTTTCGCGTTCGAAATCGGGGAAGGTGTAATGCATACAACAACAAATTCAACACGATACCCGCATTAGATTTATTAAATAACTAACAATTCAATCGTGACATACAATTTATACTACTCCAAATTTTACAGAGATTTATCTACAACTAGCTGACCCGGTCACGCGTTGCTGTGACTTAGTAATTATAGTACGTTGGATTAATGTTATTCTAAACTTCCTAAATTAGTGAAATTAATATTCACTAATTAAAACAAAAACATTTTAGTCGATTTGGAAATTCAAATGTAATTGGTAAAGAGTTAAGGAGAGTTGAAATTAAGTACAAACGATCATAAAAAATTTAATTTACATTTTATTACAAACTACTTAATTGAAAATATATGAAAAATTGATATTTATAAAAATAAATTATTTTTTATTTATTTATATAAACTGAAATTTCAGTTTTATAAATGAGGTCTATGAAGTTGATTTTATAACATTTTTAACAATTATTTTCATTATTTTAAATTATTAAAATTTATAATTTTAATTTATGTAAGCGCTAATTAGTGCACAATATTTTTGGTTAGCCTGTCTTTTGCTAATACAAATAGATTTGATGGTTTCCCTACACGTGAGCAGGTGGCATATAGTTGCCCATGGGAGATACACGTATTTTCCAAATCCAAGCCGCAAACGGACATTGTTTGGGTTTGTGACTTATTTATTGCCATAGCGAAAGCCAAACGAATCGCAAATTGAAGCCTTTTAAATGGTATTGGAGCTTCTGACGGTATCATTGGAATACGTGGCAACAGGGCGATTTCTCCTTTAAACATTCCGGTCAAAATAATGTTTCAAGAACATTTCTGGTGATCCTTTTGATCACCAAACGTGTACCGTTGCATAATTTAGGTGGATTCAAATTACAGTACGAAGAAGAATAATCGGTGAACCAATCTTTAACCGGAGATTGTGTGGCGGCATTCCTGTTATATCCAAAGAGTTTAAAAACTCATTTGGAAAACTTACGGCTTCATTTTCTTCTACAATAGTGTCTATTGATTTAAAAGACATCAGATCACAACAACAACTGTTATATCTGGAAGTTGATTTCGTTGACATCGACATTTTTTGCTGCCAAAATAGCACGATTACTGATCCAATTTTGAATAAGTAATTATTTGATATATCCAGGAACACACGCTGAGTTAGTTCATTTTTGAGTGAACAACAGTGCAGAATTTGTCTGTAAATTTGATGTATTGTGTATTTCGATGAAGTTCTATTTCACCTTTTCCAATATCCAGCAATTGCTTACAAAATACTTGTGCCGTTGGATCATTTTGCAACTGTACTTGCATGTTCATGGTCAATCAAATTGTTTCGACATTCCGCCATAAAAACGATTGTTTTGAACATGAGTTAATCTCATCGGCAGAAAAAGAGCGAGGAATCACTGGTAATGTCTGTCGGAAGTCACCAGGCAGTAGTAGGACAGTACCACCGAACAGTTTATCGTTGCCTTTAAAATCTTGCACAGTTCTATGAAATGCATAGAGTGAATGTTTATGAGCCATAGTACACTCATTCCAAAATTTAAAATTAACTCTTTTGCAACACTGCAGTTTGTGGTTTGTCGTTTTTGGTAGTTCAAGTACTCATTGGAAAATATTTTCTTCGGTGAAATATACACGTTAACCGTTTTCAAGATGTATTGCAAGATGCTGGATAGAAGGGTCTCTTTCATGGATGCGAAAACTAAAAATATGCCACATAGCTTCGTTGCTGCTGATGTATCTACCTATTTGGTATCGTCTTATTTCGTCATTTTTATTTACATTTTGAACTTCAAATACGGCCAAATCATTGCCTTTATTAACATATTTGCACATGTACTTAATGTATTTTACAGAACTGCAAAACTCGACATTAGTATGAGCCTTATACGTTTTTGAAAGCAATGGTGAGTATGGTACCACCCACTCATTGTCAATTTCAACTTGGTTTCTAGAATTTGACATTCGCATCGTAAATGTGTGGCCACCATTCTCAGCGTTTCTGCGGCGATACAACGGATAACCGTCGATATCCATAATAGTATCATTCGTATGTTCCTTTGGAAAACGCTTCTTACATCTTCCACGCATGGCAATGTCATGTTAAAAGCACCGCATGGCCCGTGGATCATGTGACTGGTAACAATATCAAACAATTCTAGATCAATTACCGGGTCCGGAATTTCGGCTGAAATTATTTGATCAATTTCTTCTGGACGGATTTTAACTTCAAACCAAATCAAAATGTGAGAATGAGGCAAACCTCGCTTTTGCCACTCAATCAAATACTGATAGCAACGTGTGTTACCGAAAACCGAATGTTTTACGATTAAATCAATCAATGATTTTAATTTTTGTTTGAACACACGTGACGTGACATCATGACGATGCATTGATTGTTGGCTGGTAATAGCAAAGTTTGTATTTCTTCCCAATTCGGATTACATATAATTGTAATAAAGAAATCTGGACGACCATAATGACGTACGTATGTCATCGCATCAAGTATATATTCCTGCATGTTCCGTGGACCGCCGATGTAGCTTGAAGGTAAAATAAATGCATTACCGATATCACTGGCGTTTAAATTTTCATAAATATTGCCGATAACAGCTTCTCGTAAGTGCATGTAGTCCTCCGATCGTAATTTAGCCTGGTTGTATCGAATAAATCGCAAATGCTGGTTTTCAATCCTGGCGTACATATCCACGACGTATTCAGGGCTCAGTTGACGATATCGAAGGATATAGTTATCCTAATTACGTCTAATCATCAATCGGGGGCAATAATACTTCATTGAAGTAACTTTTTTTATTTCTTTCATTACCTGAAAAAAATAATAAATTAAACAGTTAAAAGTAATAAACCAATGTAGTGGGCCCGCTGTAATCCGGCCCCTGGTCGGAATACCGCGGGTCTACTGTACTAATAAAATAACGAATTAAATAGTTGAATATTAAATTTACCAGCTACTGGATCACGCTGTTTGATGTTGATGTGATATTCATCCTGCCCTTGCCAGAATATCAGTGGATACTGGAGTGCGTCATACGAACGGTGTAGATTCGAAATTATGCTAACAGTGCTATCTCGACTTGTGATTTTAATCAACTGAGTCATCAACCATAAAAACTGCGACTTCATCTACGGTTGGTGCGTTGAACCTGCCAGCGTGTTCTCCTGATGGTAATTTGTCAGCTTTGATGACAATTTGATAATTGTGGCGACACTCTTTTAAACAATTGAATAAGTTGATTATTATTTTCGAAAAATTTTTCAACAATACCACAGTTGATCTCTTTTCTGCTTGTTCGATGAAATTATACTGGCACCTAGTTTTCACGCGTTCCTCACAATTTCCAATAGATGTGGAGAAACTTCGGGTCATCGTTTGGCATTGGTATCAACGATCCAATCTTATGGTACACCTGGCCTTGTATTTTGAATGTAGTTTCAAAATGACGTCCATCAGATGTGAGATCGCAAAGTTTTGCTGCCCCAAAAGACGTCATCTGGAAGCAAGAATTGAATTTGCGTGTCTTGCGCAGAAACAATTTCGAATTGTTTGATTCGCCAGCAAGAAGTGATTGCAAAGGTTCTGGGGGAGTGGGAAGTGGTAATAATACAATTTTTCCTGATGCACAACACATGCCGGCTGCTTCATTGCGGAATTTCAACGCCTGACAGTATTGGCATACTTTGTCCATTGCATCGATTGCAATTTTAAAATGTGCAGAGTAATCAGTGTCTTGTGCATATTCGAACGCAAGACGATCAAATGATACACGTGTTAAAGCACGGCGGATTTGCTGTCTTTCTCGATCTCTCTCTCTCTCTAAATGTTGCTATGTGCTGTTCTCGTGCCGCTCTTGTTCTCGATATATTCTAGCGCAGACGTTCATCACGCTCTTCTTGAGATTCTTGCATACGACGCTCAGCTGTCCTGATTCTTTGAACTTCCTTACTTACCGCGATTTGTGTTGCTGATTGATGAGCTCTCTCGACACGTTTGCGTCGTCCCTCTCTAATACACGCATTGTCGAGGTTAGATTTTTTTGGCAACATTTCACTGAAAAATATTTGAATTACAACAAAAAGTGCCTTTCTGAAAGCCTTAAAATAAGACACTATAATACAGTGGTGAAACCGGAATTTTTGGGTGCATTGAAAAATAAAGTAAAATGGAAGTTAAAACTAATGAGGAATATATCATAACATTGAAAAAATAACAGAATGAATCAGAAAAAGAAGAATGATATTTTTTTATATACATTTATAACATGGATGACACCAGGCTTTCAAGAGGTATAGAAAGATTTGAAACGAAATAATATCAGTGAACTGTATGGAAAGAAATTTTTTTCGAAAGCAGACTTCGAATATGGCAGGATTCCAAGGTAGAGAGGAGTGCAATAATGAAGGAGTACTGGGGAGGAAGAAAGAAAAAACAACAGGTGAGGAACGGAAACTGACACGTGGTCCCTAGTTGACCATCACGAAAAGAAGAAGAAAAATGATAAGCTAGCGAGAAATACTTACACGATTCGAATTTATCGTAACGTTTTCTTCAATGTTATATTCATGTGTGTAATTACTTTTTCGTTAGGTATAATACCACACAAATGATGAACAACAATACAGTATAATTATAACACAATACACAGCACAATTGATACTCACACATATGGCGTGGAATAGACTGTAGCATAAATAAAATCGAAACGCAAAGCCATCTACTGGATGGTTCGATAAATTAACACACCACCATCTGTTAGGAATAAACTGTAGCATAAATAAATTGAAACAGAACGCGATCTATTGGATGATTACCCAACCTAGCTAACCAAGTGTTGTATCAATAAGTTAACACATCGCCATCTGTTAGAAACTTATGGAACTATAATTTCGTGTGGTCGTAATGACCTGGTGACATGGTTTCTACCTAGCCCGCCCATCCTGCCTGGTACAGGGAACCTACATTTCAACGTCGAATCCGAACCACAGTACCATTATGGCGTATTTCACCTTACACAGCACGCTGCGCCGGAGGTTAATGCCGGGTTAAGTTCCTACAAAAATCCCCGCCGAGACAGAGATTCGAACCGGGGACCTTTGCATCTCGAGTCAGACGCCCTAACCACTTTTTTTTTATTTAGGTTTCAATGTTCTCTTTTCCTGATTTGTATTTATTAGTGGTGTTTTCCATCAATTGGATGTTTTGTTTTTTGAGGTTCTTTATGATTTGAATATTTGGTACAGTTACGTTCCCCTCGTGCCTTTGATTCAAAAACTCTTTGGGTCTAGGCGGGGTTTATAAACAGTTTTATTTGGTTAAATTGTGATCATTGGAATGATTCTGTCATTATTATCTCGAGCATCCGTGCGAAGTCTTTTTTATAATTTTGAGTTTGGATAATTTCGTAATATACAGTATTCATATATGCTATATATTCGTCGTAAGTACTCTTTTCCATTTGTAGGATATAAGTTAGGGTATTGCCTAGTATCCATTGTACCGTGTTGTGTTTCGTTTCAGGATATCTCATTTTCTCAGGTTTCAGTATTTCCTGGATGCTCACGGTTAAAGGTTCTGTCAAGGAAGGATATTCTTCTTCTTGCCCAAGTCCATATTTTCTGGTTTTGGCTACACGTTATTCTGTGTATCAGGGTGTCAGTATTTCCGCAATTTCTGCACCTGTCATTCGTGGATAGATGTATTTCGTAAAGTCTTCTGTTGGTTGAGATTTTTTCATTTACGACGTCATACCACAAGGATTGTGTTTTAGTGTTTAGAGTTTTATTCGTTATATTTTTCCAGATGTTGCTCCAGTTGTATTGTGGATTTTTAATTTCGATTTTATTTCTGTGGTTAGATGTGTTGATTATTTTGTAGATTTCTTTTGTTGTCTTGATGTACAGGGTGCATCCTTTGGTTTTTGCATAAGTTGTTTCTAGGTGAAATTTTCTCATGTGTGGTAAGGTGAAACTTTATCGAGGTCATGTTGAAAGGTATTTCCTCAGTGACTGGTTTTGTTTCGTTAATCAAGTTATTTGTTGGGCTGTTTGGGTCATTTACCGCTGTCGTTATGGTTCTTTTGAGGAATAATGCGCAGCATCTTTCGAGTACGCTTATCATTCCTATGCCTCCTTTACCTAGGGGTAGAGTCATTGTTTTGAACGCTGTTTTGAAGATCTTACCCCTGCTTGCAAACCACCCTTGCAGATTCTGTATCCGATCTGCAATTGTGTCGGGTATCGGCAGTACTTGGGCGATGTAGACCATTTTACTCAATAAAGATACTTGTGCGACTTTGGCCTTCTGTATTGCATCCAGATCTCTACCACAGTGCATGTTTATAACAGCCCTAATTTTTGGAAGTGTTATGAGCCAGTTTTTAGTTATTGTTTTCATAATGTTCTTTTGAAAAATAATGTCTAATGTCTTATGTTCTTCTACTTGCTCGTACCAGATGTCTGTTGGAGGTGGGATCTCTGCCTCACTTATTTGGAGCAGTGCAGTTTTCTTTGGGTTAAGTTTTGCGCCTGTTGCTTCCGTGAACGTTGTGATTATTTCCCGCGTTTTTTGGATGTCCTCCGCTGAAGTTTCGGCTATACAAATGTCGTCTGCGTATGCTCTGCATGTAAATTTGTATCCGTTTAGATAAATTCCTGTTAAATTTTGGTGACATGTCTCAAGCAGGGGTTCCGTTGCCAGTGCGTACAGGATCATTGATAGCGGGTATCCTTGTCTTATCGATCTTTCTATCTTGACGGGCGCTGACAGGTGTCCGTTTATAAGAAGTTTTGAATGTGTGTTTGTAATTATTTTCTTTATTACTTCCACGAATGGGAGCCAAATCCTTATTATGTTCAATTCGGTCAAATGCTATTTCAAAATCGAGGAATAGTAGAGCTGTTGGCGTTTGTTTTTATGCATTTATGCTGATGATATCACGATATTCGCACACAGTATTTAAGATACTACGTCCGGGAATAGCACTGATTTGATGAGGTCCGATGATTTTCTCCATGAGGGGTTCCAGTCTAGTTTTGAGGATTCTCGTTAGTATTTTAAAGTCTGAATTTAACAAAGTTATTGGTCGTATTTCATTGATTTGTTTGATCTGGTTGCCTTTGGGTACTAGCACTATGATGCCCTCTGTGAAGGCGGTGGGAAGATTTTCCTCTGTCCATAAGTCGTTTAGAATCTCTGTTAACTTATTTCTTAGCATGGGCCAGTAATGAATATAAAATTCTATGGGTAACCCATCCTGTCCTGGAGATTTCCCTCTTGCTGCTTTGTTTATCGATGTATGAATTTCATCCTGGTCAAAAATTCTTGTTAGAGTTGCCGATTCTTCCACACTTGCTGTGTTACTTGAGTTGGATATTAAATCGGCGATTGCCGCCGTACTAGTTGGAGTTGACTTAAAAATATTTTTATAGTGCGTGGTAATTTCTTTAATTATATCTCTCCCGTCCTTGATGTTTTCACCATTTTCTTTAATTATATTGGTTATTAAAGTTTTTTTACTCCTTTTTGTGCTCCTTATAAGGTGGTACAAGGCTGCCATTTCTTTGGTTGCGACGTCAGCCGATTCTGAAGTTGTCAGGAGTTTGTTTGCTTGCATATTTTGTAATGATAGGATCTTGGCTTTGTATTTTTTTTATTTTTATATTAGTATCGACAGTTATGGTGGGCTCTTGGTATAATTCCTTGATGCATCTGTAATAATACTCAATTGTGCCCTTCATCCAATAGTTCTTTTGTGTCCCCCAGGAGATTAAGGTTCCTTTTAGTTTCGGTTTCACATGTTCAACTCACCAAGATAGTGTGCTTTTATATTTTTTACAGTTTTTTAGACATTCGTCCCAGACACTTTTGATTTCTTCGTCTAGCGCCGGGTCTTCAAGCATAGAGATGGTTCATTTCCAGAATCCTTTGCCTCTGCTAACAAGCTGCCTCTGCATGTTGACAGTGCATTGCATACTGTTGTGATCTGAAAAGCTTAGAGGAAAAATGTTTGCACTGGTTATTTTGGTTCGGAGAGTCCCCGTTACATAGATCCTGTCGAGTCGGCTTGCCGAGTTGTTTGAGACATATGTGTAGGCTTTGGCATTTCCGTGAATGCATTCCCATGCGTCGTGAAAGTCCATCCCTCGAATGAGGTTAGTCAGCTCCCTGCACCCATTGAAATTTGGGGTTTGATCTTTTTGGCTTAGTACACAATTAAAGTCACCTCCCATTATTATTGCGCCTGTGGTATTTCGCAGGAGATAGGGTAGCTCTGTTTTGTAGAAGTATGTTCTTTGGGCTCGATTATTATTGCCAGAGGGGGCGTAAACATTGATTATTCGCGTGTTATTTATTGTAGTTGCAATGGCCCTGCCGTTTGTTAATGTTTCTGTACTAACCGTCTCAATTCCCTCTCTAATCACGAGGGCCGTTCCCTTGTTGGTTTCTTTGGAGTAGTTGATTATTCCATCGTATCCAGGGATGTTTAGTTCGGTAAAAGTCACTTCTTGTAACATTGCGATGTCAATACTGTTTTGTTTAATATAATCCGCTAAGCATTTTATTTTGAATGGCGTAATTACTCTGTTCATATTTATAGTTGCGATACTATAACTTTGATTGCTTGTCATTGGTTATTTTACGTCTCATCAGATCCCTCCATTACTTCCTCGTACCAGCTGTCTTTACTGAGGAGTTTTGGTTTATCTTCTTCTCTTATCTTCTGATCGTTTACGTATTTTGGTGTGTCTTGTCCTTCATTTCTCGCTTTGGTTGTTTCTTCTTCTTCTTGTCTTGATTTGGCGTTATTTGTTGTTCGTTCTACTTTCTCTGCTATTCTTTTTACTGGTTTGCCGTTATTTTCGAGTCGTTCACTGAGATCTCGGCGTTTTTTTGCTATGTATTGACTTGCGGTATTGGCACCATCCTTATTTGCACTTCTGCTAGATTGTCTTGTTATTCTCTTCTCGCTTATTTCTTTCTCGGCTTTGTTATTGATCGTTGAGCTGTGCATTTCAATCCGTTGTTTTGTTTCTGAATCTTCTTCTGCCTGGTGAGTTGTTTTATTTGTAAATGTTTCTATGTGTATGACATGTTCTGGGATACTATCTTCTTCTATTTCTTTTTCATGTAATTTCTGTTCCGGTTCTTGTTCTTCATTTTCCTCTTCTTCTTGTCCAGATTTTTCGGATTGTGTTTCCTGTTTCCCGCCGTGCTGTTCCGAGTTGTCCTCTACATCGATCTCCATGTTTTCCAACGTTTCTGTGTGTGGCTCACATGCTGATGTTACAGTGTGGCCTATGTTTACACTGTTGATTTGTGCCGTGGCTTCTGCATAAGACGCTGTGTTGCTACTTTCCTTACTCGCTTCCGCGATTGTAGCATTTGCTGTTATAGTTTCTGATGTTGACAATTTTGCTCTTGGAAGTTGTAATGGTCGGCGTTTTGTACACTCAGATCTTAGATGTCCTGGTTCATTGCAAACAGAGCATGTGCGCGGTTGTCCCTCATATATTATTAATGCTTTGAAACCTTTTATCATTATATAGGAAGGTATATGTTTTTTTAAATCAATTTTCACACACCGTATGTCGTTGTTTGCTTGGAATCTGAACTTTGGGCTCCATTTTTCGTCCGTCGCCGTTATTATTTCACCATAGTTTCGGATTGCTGCCGTTACACTAGCGTTACTAATTTCAAATGGTATATTAAAAACTCTTACTGATCGTAGACCCAGCCCTGCGTGGCTTATATATACGGTACTTACGGTTCCATCTGGGTTCTGGTAGTCGGCTTTCCCTCCAGTTTTCTCTACGATAGTATTGCCTAAGTTGTCATTTGTCATTTTAACGTATACTGCATAAGTCAAGAAGTCCATTTGGATTCCGTATACATCTGCGTCTGTCAAGTTGAATTTTTCATACAGCCATTCATGGAAGTCATATGCACGTGGTCTTGTCTCCTTTGCGTCGAACGCGAATTTCAGTGTATTCTTTCGTATCGTCGATTCCATTTTCACTATCGTAAACCACAAGCTAAGTTTTCACTGATACACTCACTGAACCTCGCTTGAGGAAAGTATCGAGCAACCGCACGCGACGGCGGCTCGATGCGAACTCACCCCTGAGCCAGCAGACCGCTTAGCCTTTGTGGCTTACAAATATACAAACCATTGTCCTATGACAAACATGTAATGAACATTTAATTCGCAAATAATAATTATTGAGGTCTATAATCCAGATAAAAACTATCCTATCTTTTAAGTTGGACTAAATTACACACAGTAAGCCAAATTTCATCTAAATTGGTTACCGGTATGTAGTTTCGGAGTTCATCCCGGACAAACATCGTGACACGAGATTTTTATATATATAAAGATAAAGATGAGGTCTACAACATTTTTTTTTAGTATTTTTTCTTGTGTGCCACAGTAAAGTTGTGTGTTTTAAGAGTATTATTAAGTTAAAGAAAGTACACGAATATAGGTGCCTAAAGGAAATAAGAATTTCTCTAAAAAAATGAATGCTTACCTAAAAAAGAAATAGCAATTGATATTCCAGAATATAGCGGTGAAGTAAAATAATCAAAATCAAAGACATCAGACAACTATCTTGCATCAGAATATAACAGGAATTTTTAA